>JAPWTK010000895.1:0-131231 GCA_029963805.1 Aromia moschata
TTAAGGGGTTACCTGCAGTCACGAGCTTACTCTGGACCTCATTTTTGTTCTCTGAAAGTATGCAGTAGATTAAAACAACAATTAGTACGTTTAAATACTTTATTCTTAAACTTCAATCGCGAATTTTTATGAACACAAATAATAAAAAAACAGCGGTTATGGCCTGTCGTCGGAAGCACGTTTTCGCGGTAGAGATGCACAGTGGCCACGATTTCTCGGCAACCGGTCATCAGAAACAAACAAGCAAAGTTGCGCTTTATTCTACATTGAATCGGCTAGTGATTGAACGTTGGAAATTAATTTACAGTGATTCTACGCAAAATGGCGACCGTTTTAAGAAAAGAGCTGTTTTTTGGCCTAAAATTCGACCCTTTTAACCTTTACAAAAATATTAATTTTGATCAGATATTAAAATCCTACGTTCAATCACGAGCCAATGTTATCGCCAACAATTACAAAAAATTTCAATAAAATCCGTTGAGAAGTTTGTCTGTAATCCTGTCCACCGATTAGAAAATGTCGTTTCGAGAAAAACGCGTTTAAAGTTCTTCTTTAAAAATTCTCTAAAGTTCTTCTTCTTTAAATATTTCTAAAATGATTTCATATGGCGCCACGATAATAACATAACACGTTTTTGACCTTTTAAACTGGTCAGCAGGCTAGCAAGAATAATAAGTTTCAGAAAGTCAAAACATCGAAACGACAATTCGATTAAAGAATTGAATTGTCCCGAAAAAGTTGTCTTAAAAATGTATTCATTGATTTATATTCAGTCTGTCGCACTTAAAAGTCATGTCCTTGAAGTAAAGTCATGATGACATTCATGAACAACTAGGAGTTCTTTTCTAGGAGTGCAATAAATCAAGAAGTATTATTAGGATTTTTTAGTAAATAATTGACATCGGATTCTTACGCAGGCCTGTCGTAAACTGGATTGTACGAATTTTCATTGAGTTAGAATAAGTATTCGAAAAAAAGTGCAATTTAAAGCAATATTATTGTTTTCAATCAGTCACTAAAATGGATCAGAATTGCAATAAACTAATGCTATTTAAATTTTGAAAATATTATTAAACGTGGCAAATTTATTTTTTGTAAACAATAGCGGTATTATTAGGAAATTCTCAAAACTTAATATTTTTCACAATTCTCTGCTTTATTTGACGATTCATTTTTAAGAAAAATAGGACCAAAAATGATATTTAATTTCTGTTGATACGGTTATCGAAAACAAATGAAACAACACATTTGTTGATTTAAAGTTAGTTAAACTATTCACTAGAAATATTCTAAACATAATAAAAATAAGAAGATATACTAGCAAACAATAGGAATTGATGAATTAACAAATTAATTATCTATACTTAATGGATGTTTTTTTTTTCAATTTATGGCAGCATTTGTTATCGACCAAAGATCTGTTGAAGATTAAATATATCAAAGAACTGTGAAAATTGTTGCTGATAATTTCCAAACTGTAGGTACCGCCATTGTATATAAAAAAACAAGTTTGCCTTTTTCAATGAAATTTAAGATTTAAAATAGTAATAAAACGGCATAGTTTAATGCCATTTTAATGATTTATTAAAAAACGATAAGTATTGACGAAAATCATAATTTTATTATAATTTTCGTCAACATTCTGTATTCAAATCCAAGGAAAACTGGTACAGTTTTTACGATGGTCCTGAGTAAGAATATTATGCCAGTTATTTACTAAAAAAATCGACAATAGTACTTCTTCATATTTCGTATGAAAAAAGAGCTCTTAGTTGGCCCATCACTTTACTTCACAGAGGATGCATGCGTTCAGTTCTCTTCTATGCGATCTATCTATTAAAAAAGTCCACGAAAAACCGGGTTACAAATAATTATTTTAGAAGGGTGGATAGATGTTAAATGGGGCACACTGTATACAAAAAAATATAGTAGATTTTCGAAATTACATGTTTTCGATTTTTCCACAGTATCTCAAAAACCAAATAAATTAGACGCATTCTCTAAGCGGCGTTAGTTAACTTACAGAAAATTATTTGCAACATTGCCAATTTAACCGTTTTCCTGTATCTTATGGTTTCCAAGATAGCAATGAAATAGAAATAAAAATAGAAAAGTAGGGATCCCAACTGGACCTGATCGTCGCGGACCTGACGATCTTATTCTAATATGGAAACAATAATTACAATCGCTCACCTGTTCAGGTCCCGTGAATTTTTTGCCCTCCCTGACCATATTGGCCAGCCAGAAGGTCCGCCTGTACAGGTTCAGGATGAGACACAGCGTGGTGTCCGCCACCTCCTCCACACCGTACCCCGGCACATTGCACACGGCTATACCCAGCTCGCCGGCCGCTTTCACGTCGATATTATCGACCCCGCTACCGATGCGCACTATAATACGGAGAGTCTTGAACTTCTCCAGGTCCTCCTTCGTCAGTATGATGGTGTGCCACATCAGGGCGCCCACCGCCTCGTTCAGCACCTTCTCGTGTATCTCGCTGGTGCTCTGCGCGTCGCAGAACGCCACCGTCGCAACGTCCTTGAGGATAGGCATCTCGATAGAGCAATCGCGGCCGTCCAGCAGCGCGACCAGCGGCCGCGTCTGCATGGGCCCGTTCGTGATGGGACCGCGCGTTTCGAACCTTGGCCTTTTTGGCATCATTTTCCGTTTGTCCATTGAGGAACGCTCGCACCAAGCACAAGGGAACCCACTTAACCGCACATGCACACCAGCACTACGCACTCAACCGCGTGCACCACCACTTCGCACACCTCGATCCGCGCACCACTTCTTCTCTGCCCGGTCGGCTGCTCGGACCGGCCCTTCTGTTCTTCTGTACACACCGACCACCTTCTACCGCGACGTCCACCCTCAGGTTACGATTCGCGGCTGAAAATACGCTCCATTTCCGCACATGAAGACGACCTGAAACGAAAGGAAGACCAACGTTAATAATCGGTTAATTGGTTAATATTAGCTCGTAGGTCAACAACCACTACATAATCTGATAATATTTCTTGTTAGCAGTTGTTTTAAGGCGCGTTGGCTAGCGCCAGTCAACTAGCGCTAATTTACTAGCCCTTGTGAATCTGTTTACATATTAGTACTAGTAAATTATTGAAAAAATAATTTTAAAAATTAGAATTTATAAATCTTTTTCACTTTTTTCGTAAACTTTTTTCCACGTGTTACTTGTGTGCCTGTAACACGTTTATTTTTTTTTTTTTCGTTATCATAACTATTACCAAATCCTTCTTATTAATTTCACGTTACATGTATTCAAATGCACTATTTCGCTAATTTAGATTCTTGTAATTTTCATGTAGAATATTCCACAATACTTCACACTCTTTATTTAAACTTAGGGACAAATTTCGTTTTCATTTTCCATCTACCTGTTAGTTGGCGCTATTTTGTATCACTGCACAAAAGTACAACGGATTCCAATTTTACTAGCGTTAGTAAAATAAGCACGACACTAGCGTGAGTCACGGTTTACTTTATGCTTTTAACATACCAGTCCACTGGCGCTAACCAACTGGTATAATCATTATACCGATTGCCTAACGCCAGTTGTAAAGTGGCGTTGATATTATAGTATAATGTCAATGCTTTACTACGGTATACCAATAGCTATGCCCACAAATTGCGCATAACGAACGTAGTACGAGATAGAACGACCATATCCGGATATATCGTCGTTTAAGATCCAGTATCACACAACTTTACAGTAGGGCAAAAAAAAAACTGCCGTGTCCTGTGCTGGCAGAAGATTTTAGTTGTGTGAACTTGGTACAACTGCGGATAGCAGTGCTACGAGTGAATAAATCAAGAAACTAAGTCCTCCAGTCGCTCAGGCGCGAAAATTTGAATGGAACTAAATTATGAACTCAGTTTGGCCAAAAACTGAATTGTGTGATCTTCTACGACAATATATGAGGTAGCCACAAACAAACAATAACTGTACATCTCGAAGCGTTCACGTTTTGTATGTTTTACTAGTTTTGACTGAAAGTATGTATTTTTTTTATGAATTATTCCTTACATAACCAATCTATATTCACTGTCCGACCCTGTCTTTTATATTTTAGTGCTATCTCTATTACGTACATACATATGTACATATATGTACGACACCGGCTACAAAGAAACAACTGTTTCACATAGCTATCGTTTTATAACTGGTGTTTACGCTCATATATTTTCAAATAACGGAGATATCGGTTGTCAACATCATTATGGGACACGCGGTATACACTGCCTTAAACAAGTATTCAGGCAGTACATTTGTTAAGAATTGATTTTAAAGTTCTATACATAAATAAACGAGAATATACACCACGAGTACTTTCAGATAGAAAAGTTGCAGTCAATATCCCTCGTCTGTGCAAAGTTATGCAAATATCCCTAATTATGCAATTTTTTTAGCTCTTTTTCAATCAACATTTTCGGTTCGGAAAAACTTTTTTAGCAAAAACAAATCACTACAGATTGTAAAGGATACTTTGTAGTTTTCATAAACCTAGTTTCTGTACATTCATTATTTTCTGATTGATTACCAGTCAAATATCTTTTTTTTCAAATAGCTTTCAACTCAGCAAAAAATGATCGCACAGGGCTCGAAAATAGGTCAAATTAAATAGAATTGAATTATCTAAAGTAGTGTTATGATGAAATTATCGAAAAAAAAAATATATACAGTATTGGCCATATGTGGATGAACACAAAATAAATAATTAAAAAATGGTAATTTAAACATTTAGTAATGAAATAAATTTGGTGGGTTTTTATGACGCTTAAGTACATGAACAGTCTTAGTCGGAAATGTATATAAAAACCACCCGATTTGACAATACCGGTTAGCAGCACGGTAAAACCTTTTGTGACCTTGGACAAAAGTAGATGAACAGCAATAAATACGTTGCGAAATTAGTATTGTTTGTGCAGCGTGTGAGGGAAGTTTAGTACATTGTAAAGAAAATAAGTGTGCCAGCATGCCGCGTGGTATTAATTTATCAGAAGATTTTATGTTACGCATAATTAATGCTTATGAGCGGGGAGTCTGAGATTTCACAATCTGAAATAGGTAGACAATTTCTGCTTGGAAGATCGACTGTATATGCTATAATCAAGAGATTTAGAGAACGTGGCAATGTTTCTGTGAAAAAGAAGTCCGGTCGCCCACGAAAGACTAGTTTTAGATTTACAAGAGCTATAAAAAAACTTTCCACTAAGAATCCGTTTCTGTCATCGAATCAAATAAAGGCAGAAATCGAGGAAATGGGATTACAATCAGTAAGTTCCAGATCAATTCGGCGCAGGTTAGTGGAGCTCAAGTTATTTGCCAGAAGACCCGCGAAGAAACCACTTCTCTCGAAGAAAAATATACGGGACTGACTAACGTTTGCTAATGAACATAAAAATTGGACAAAGGCAGAATGGAAACGCGTCTGTTTCAGCGACGAATCTAAATTTAATTTGTTTTCTTCAGATGGAGTAGAATATGTAAGGCGACCAGTTAATACCCGTTTGCTTCCAAAATACACTAGACCGACTGTTAAGCACGGCGGAGGCTCGGTAATGGTCTGGGGGTGTTTTTCGGGATTCGGTATGGGTCCATTGCATAGGATAAATGGAATCATGGACATCGTTATGTATAAAGATATTTTAAAAAGTGTTATGATTCCGTATACAGAAGACAACGTGCCTTTACGATTTCAATTTCAACAGGATAATGATCCAAAACACTCCTCAAAATTAGTCAAACAATTCTTAAAAGACGAAATGATATCTGTAATGAGGTGGCCGTCACAGTCAGCCGATTTAAACCCCATCGAAAATCTATGGGAAATACTGGATAGAGCTATTAGAACCAGAACTTACAAAAACAGAGAAGAATTATTTACAGCTTTAGAAGATGCCTGGGAAAACATGGAACCTCCATTATTGAGAATCTGATCGCATCAATGCCCAAGAGATGTTGGGAAGTAATTAAAAACAAGGGTTATTATACAAAATATTGAAAGACTGATAATAATTTTAAGTTTTAGTTTCGTTATATTTATTTTATTTAGAGAGTATATTATTATTTTGATTTGTTTATCCACTTTTGTCCAGGCACTTGTTACTTTTTTATTTGTAAGTTTGTCTATATAAACTGAAAATAATTCTAATTATGTTTTTAAACATTCTTGCTGAGTATACTCTTGGGCAAAAGACGCAAAAAATATATAGATAATATCGTATTCAATATAAACTTAACAAACGCATATTTTAAAGTTGTCCATCTACTTATGGCCAATACTGTATATATCGAAGTCCGTGGACCTCGTGGACAAAAATTTTGAATTTTTTTTTTGGATGGCTTTATTATAATTACTTAAAAACTGCTGATGTTAAAAAAATTTGAACTCAAGATTCAAAAACTAGAAACTTGGAGCTTGAATTTCCTTTTTTTATTTTTTCTCTACGACCATTTTTCTTTAAGTTACAGCTCTGTGAAAATCACCTAAAAATTTGGTATTTTTTTATATCCCTTAATTTATGCGCCTAGGGTAAATATAAAAAAATTGAATACAATTCATGTGTGCTTTGTATTTACATCTAGCCCATAATTTATGCCTTGGAGCACGAAACTAATCTTTAAGAACTTTAAAGGACCGTGTTTTCGTAGATGAAAAACATTTTAGACTCGAACCTTTGGACACAGATTTGGATCAAGATCCATCTTAGTTATGTACATGTTTTGAGGCAAAAGTATGAGCATTGCTCTCTTTTCCTCCGAAATTTGTCGCCTCTTAAAAACGTGCTACCCTACGTAGTTGGCGTATAGGGAAATCCAGCACTGACTTTTGGTATGACCTCTATCGCAAAAAGTGTCATAATCGACTACCGTTACAAGGCGAAAACTTTTTTCTTGAGCGTTTAAGCCGTTATCAAATCGTCTTGATTCGAAACGTTACTAAAAAAACCGTGGTGGGGGCGACCCCACGAAAGTTCCGAGCAAAGATCCCCTCCCGAGCTCATTTGCCGCCGAGTTAAATTATTAAAACTTTTAAAGCTGGAAACGGGCGAACTCTTTATTATTTTAGTTGAAACGCTCAAAAACTAATTCGTGTTTAATAAAAGTTAACAAAGTTGCAAACTGCGGAATTACGGGGAGCAGAACCATATCTCTCTCTTTCTTTCTCTTTCGCCGCCGCCGGGAAAACAAAACCGACAGAAATAAAACCGGCCGGCAGGGCAGAGAAGTTTCGAGAGGTTGAATGCATAATTACAAGAATTAACGGACAGCGTATACAGTCCGCTGCACAAGTCTGCGTACAGCAAGTAAATAATAACAAACGTGGTTATAAAGGGTGTCCGGGGACTTAATGTTAGTGACTCAGAAACTGGTACTTGGATGGTGAAAAAAATAATGTGAAAAAAGTTCTTCATATATATACGTACGGCACTCGTACGCATTATGGCATTCTGTATATGGGGCATTTCACGCCAAGTGAGGTCAAAACAAATTTCTGTTTGAAACATATCACAATCGATAGTACTTGCTAAAAAACTAACTTCCCTAAAATTTTAGATTTTTTGAGCCATAAGGATGAGCCACGAGGGATGGTGACGGTGAGAAAATAAAAATTTTTGTTTCGACTCTAAAATTTCAATCCTTCTTGGTAAGAAAATGAAAAGAATTAAAAAGAAGGTTGCAATGGTTTTCGATGTATTTTTTTGCGTAGAATACGATAAAAATATTTTCAAAATTATTGGGGGTAGTTTTCACCATTATTTTGAGGATTGGAAGTTTAAAATCGAAATTTCGAAAAGTATGACACGATTTTTTTTTCAATTTTTTTATTTTTAATTTCTTTCTATTTTTTTGTACTTTCGATTAATTTTTAATTCATAATGGGCGTCGACCAGGAAATGGCCCAAAAAACGGCCTAAAGGTGAAAAAACGTGGTTTTAGCGTATTTTCTCATCCTGTGAGATAGTAAAAGGCAAGTGAATAATATATTCCAAGGCTTTTGGGGTCGCTGATTACGAATCTAACGTAGAAAGTTTCCCGTAGAATACGGTGATATTTTTTAAATTTCAATTTAGCCATTTTTTAAAAGTTGACTACCATACTGGATCCGCCATTTTGTTTTTAGAAAATCTGACGTTAAATTCGTAATCAGCGACCCCAAAAACCTTGGAATATATTATTCACTTGCCATTTACTATCTCACAGGATGAGAAAATACGCTAAAACCAAGTTTTTTCACCTTTGGGCCGTTTTTTGGGCCAGTTCCTGGTCGACGCCCATTATAAATTAAAAATTAATCGAAAGTACAAAAAAAATAAAGAAATTAAAATTAAAAAATTGAAAAAAATCGTGTCATACTTTTCGAAATTTCGATTTTAAACTTCCAATCCCCAAAATAAGGGTGAAAACTACCCCAATAATTTTTAAAATATTTTTATCGTATTCTACGCAAAAAAACACATCGAAAACCATTCCAACCTTCTTTGTAATTCTTTTCATTTTCTTACCGAGAAGGATCGAAGTTTTAGAGTCGAAACGAAAATTTGTATTTTCTCACCCTCACCATCCCTCTCCTTGTGGCTCAAAAAATCTAAAATTTTAGGGAAGTTAGTTTTTTAGCAAGTACTATCGATTGTGATATGTTTCAAACAGAATTTTTTTTTGACCTCACTTAATTGGCGTGAAATGCCCCATATGTATTTCGCACCTAGGACTGCCTGATTGGTTATATCCAGACTTCGGATACATGTGGTTTTAGCCTTGAACGGCTGTCAAGTAAACATGAATATCTGTTCATCAGATGTAAACCTTATATTGTATTGGTGACAAGTTTTTAGTATATTCGGGTATACGTGGTTAAAATAACTTATTTCAATTCTTTTACTTATTCAAAATCTTTAATATATTTGAATACAGTGTAATTTTCGTTTAAATAATAATCTGACACAAAAAGGCACACTGTACTTCGCTGATAATATTTGGTCTTTGTCTATCATACCAGTGCAAAGATCCCATGAACAGAAACTGTTCAGTCCCAGGAGCAACCGCGCACGCGCCTCTTGAAAATCCATGAAGCAATCCATTGATAAAAGCCGTTCAAGGTTAAAACCACGTTTATCCGAAGTTTGGTTATTTCAAATTGACGGCGAATCAGAGCAAAGGTGCCAAATTTAGGTACAGAATGCCATGCGGTGTGAAACACGTAGATATACAGAATACTCTTTCATATTATGCGTAAATAGGTACTATTGACTTATGTACATATGTATTTACTTATATAAGGTGTAATTCGTTGAAATTAAATAAAAACGCGTAAATAATGCGCATTAAATAAAATAGCCTCCACAAACCTTGGATTCAAAAATTTAATAACGATAAAGCAAAATGCAAGAGAATCCAAGCGGCGATTATTTGATTTCCAAAGAGCAAAATGCGAAAATGTCCAAGTGAAAATAATTTTATTTCATTCGGCAAAATGCGAGAACGTCCAAGTGAAAATTATTTTATTTAAAAGGGGGCAAAATGCGAGAGAGTCCAAGCGGTAATTGTTTTATTTCCAAAGGGGCAAAATGTGAGAATGTCCAAATGAAAATTATTTTATTTCCTCCAGGAGCCTCCACTTTCTTCATTGTCCCGGGCCCCGACACCCCTGCATCCGATCCTGCCTAACATCACAAACTGGACGTCAAAAAAGACAAAGCAAAGTAGCGCCCACTATTTGAGTAGGTATGTAAATATATTTTATTTGACGATAACCCTGGTTTTTATTTGTTTACTTGTTTTACTTTACATCCACGTATATAGGAGGTGGAAAACATTGATGAAAAGTTCGAAAACATTGGTCCCCGTTTTTTGATACATTTTTTATTAGCTCTGAAAATGTATCAAGGCATCAAGGTCATCATATACCTACTTGAATATGTTTGTAGTTCGGTAAAACATTTTTAAGGGCACAGGTTTTATTTTTGCAAAATAAGTTATATTATACCACCTAATAATTACTTAGAATGTTAGAATGTACAAGACAGAAGTTTGTTTTAGACTTACACACAACCAAAACTTCTGCGTGGCAAATTCCGGATGAATTTTCGTTCGTCCACTCATGTAGTACAAAAAACGTGGATGTAATTTTTTTTTTATTTTAATAAATTACATATTTTATCAAGTATATAAATATTTTAACAGTTATACCTAAAAATGTACGTACACATGGTACGTAATATTTACGCACATGAAAGAACATTGAATTTCGCACTTCATAGCATTCTGTACCTGAATTTGGCACCTTTGCTCAGATCCGCTATACAGTTTCAAATAACCAATCAGCCAGCCCTAGGTGCGAAATACACATACAGAATGCCATAATGCCTACCGTATTTTTAATCCTAAAGTCTCTAAATAAGACAGATTTCCACGCCGCCACTAATTATATCAATTATTACGGAAGAGCATGCTGCCCGTCCATATCCATCCGTATTCCTTATATCGACGATCGGTTTATACTAAGCGATTTACGATGACCCATTTAATTATTTATTTGTTTATTAGAATATACTAGGTGTGGCTATTAAATAACCGAACTGATGCTGCTACCAGCGCACCGCGACAAGTTTGAATAGAACTGTGTCTTCCCACCCTAAGCTTGCTGGACAAGCCAGTAGGTTTTTCGTTCATTTTGACTGTAGCGTTTGAATTAGTCTACGAACCAGTGACGCGTCGAAAAAATGTTAAGTGTTCGGATGGAGCAACGGGTTAATCTCAAGTATCTTGTTAAACTGAGGAAATATTTTACGGAAGCTTATGCAATGTTAAAAGAAGTGTACGGGAATGAATGATTATCCCGCACACAAGTTTTTGAATGGTTTAAACGGTTTAAAGAGGGACGTGAAACGAGCGAAGACGATCCGCGCCCAGGACGGCCCTCAACGTCAAAAACCGACGAAAACTGAAAAACTTGGTAAATTTTTATACATACACACATATGGCCCACTCCGCGGTAATCGATACCAAGGAGCAAAAAAATAATTTGCGAATATAAATGTTAAAATAGAAAATTAACAGGTATTATATTCTCAATTTTCATAATTCAAAAGGAATTCATCAATATTTTCGCAGATTTTCGTAATATTTTCTTCAAACTCAGATGGCTTCAATTAGGTAGTGTAGTATAGAGAAAAAAACATTAAAGTGGCAACACTGTTTTTGACGTCAATCACATTGACAGACCGCCATTTTTGTTTACTCTGGCTACCGTCAATTGTTATTATTTGTTGTGAAAAAAATTGAATTAATCAGGTAAGTACAACTCACTTTATTGATAAAATTGTAACCGCGGGAAAAAACAATAAAAATTAGAGAACAGAAAATATCTAAAATCTTATAATACTAGTTTTAATAGTCTATATTAATAAATAAAGCCTCAAAGTGTACTAAGCCTTTGTTTTATTTGCACTCGTAACACTCGTCACAAATCTTGTAACACCCGTCACAAGTTTTGCTTGCAAAAAAAATGTAAAATACAATATATCCACAAATCTCTTACAATTATCAGAAATGAAGATCATTTATCTCTCTACTTAGCTATTCGTTTTGATACAAAAAACTCTCGCAAAAACTTCTAATTTAGCTGAACTCTGATGTTTAGCCAACAAGGTAGCATATTTTGCAAAAGTATAAGTAACACCCGTCACAGGGCTTAAACCTATTATTCCATTTAAACGCCTGAGTAATTCCTAATACGTTTTTGTTTTAATTAAAATATCATTGAAATGAAGTGAATTATACTCAAAACGCAGACAATGTTGTTCTAATTTAGGAATTATAACAGTTAGAATGCGTACAAATGTAACACCAGTCACCGCGGAATGGCCCATATATATTGCAGTGCGCCAAAAAAAATCGAAAAAAAAAAATTATTGCATATTTTTGTAATATATATCCTCAAGAATGATTGAGCCTCCTTAAGATTTCATAAAGATCAGAGCACTAGAACTAAAGTTACAGCTATTAACAGCGTGCCATCTCTCAAGGGCAAGTCTCCGCGCGCATCTCTCGGTACAAAGCAGGTGCAATTTCTTTGAACACAGACCGTATGATATCGATTTTTTGGAATCCGTTGAATGCAACACATTAGTAGTGGAGTATATACTTCTGGACACCTATTCCATACCTCCAAACCTCGAGCAATTTTATGTTATCTTTAGACTTCAAACTTTACATGCTATTATCTCGGAATTGACTTTTTCGAGAAGTAACCTAGCGGTGAAAGGTGAGCAGGTGAGCAATTTCTCGAATACCGTTTCACCGACCAATCTGAAACTTTTAGGTGTTGTTTATAATCACAAGGGCTAGTGATTGAATGAAGGAATTTTAATTTAAACTATAATCACTATTTCTAGTGCCAAAAAAAACCCAATCTAAGAAACCTCGAAAATCGAAAATTTTTTGCAGCGTTTCAGGGCGAAGAACATAGATCCTCTAATTGTGAAAATTTTTCGATTAAAAAGTACCTCATAATATGTACAACTCAATAACGTAAAGATTTTTTTAAATAAAAGTTTGATGACTTGGCTAGAAAAAATTATGTAAACCCCTAAACTTTCTCGTCTAAGCATCCGAGGGCTTGCTGAAATAACAGGACTCGACAAAGAATGTGTTCGCCAGATTTTGCATGAATCGTTCAACACGCGCAAAGTTTGCGCAAAAATGGTGCCAAAACTCAAAAAAAAACAGGAATCAAAAATGAACATTTCCGCTCACATTCTAAACAACACTGATACTATCCAGGCTTGTTAGACACGGTGATAATTTGTGATGAATCGTGTTTTTTTACTTACGATCCCGAAACAAAGCAAAAGCAACGGAGGTTCTGAACCAGCTGACAGAAGCGAACTTCCAGCACTGCTTTCAACAATGGAAAAGTCGTATGGAGTGGTGTAGAGATCGCCAAGGGGAGTCCACTGAAGGCGAAAAAGTTGCTACTGTAATTGATAACGAATAGAAATTGTTATGACAGCAGTTCGGATATTTAATAGACACACCTCGTATGTACATCTACACGCAAGGGATTGTACATACAAAGTCGGGTCGCATTGCCCCTTCCGTACGTAATACGATAACGTACCGACATGTTACTTAAAAGTTAGTTATAATCAGCGGCCGGCACACATAAACCAACTCTCGGGGGCGGCGGCGGCGGCGCGCTACGGCGGCCCGGCTCGCCATCACGGCAACAAAACAAAGATAAATGTCGTTATGGCGGCAACAAAGTTTCGGGGAGGGCGGCGCGGCGGTAAACCCGCTCCGGCAATTGGAGTTAGTTTCCTCGGACAGAACTCCCGCAGTTAAACTAATTCAAACTCGACGGCGGCGACGACGACGACGGGAACGACGACTAAAACATCCAAAGTTGCCAACTATTATTGCGCGATGTTTGGTTTCGACAAAGTTAGCTAAATGCGAGCTAGTATATGTACGCCGGTCGGGCGCTGGCCCGGGGCCCTCGGGTCGGTCGTCCGTGGGCATTTTAATAAATTATGGGCCCAGATAGGCCGCGACTACCGTCTGCCCTCGGTTATTGTACAGAGTTCAGGCGATAAGGCTCGGCTGCGGTTGGTGAGCAGTAGCCAAACGGATCTATCTTCGCATATAGGTACGTGAGTGTTCTCCTTAGTAAGTATAAAGACTGTTTTACACCAGTGGTGGCTTGTCAGGGGAGGCAGGCAATAATATTACAAATAAGCTTTTTTTTATAAACCTCCTAAACTTTAATTTTATTTAAAAAAATAAAAATTCAATATACTACCTATAATACTTTAATTACCTTTCATTTTTAAATTCATATATCGGGTAAAATATTAATTTCTAAAAATAAAAATATTAATTAACATATGTCAAAGGAGTTCCTGCACTATTATTTGCAACATATTAGCCCTTATCAACGATCCAGCGCCTAGTCTATCGCCGTGGCGGCAAGCCTCCGATGCCAATGTTTTCACATGTATTTATACGGAATAGGGGGCTTCGCGATCCTGCGTTGCTAACAAGTTTAACCCTTAACTCTAGTGGCATTAAAGGTCATTTAAAAAACTGCATAGCGGAGGCAAACAGGCCCACCTTCCACCTCTCACACGTGACAGCGCAGAAAGCGAGTTATTTGATTTCATGAATGGATATTAGATTATTAACCTAACCTACAAAATTTAATATATTTTATTGTTCTGTTCGAAATTTTTGTTAGAAAGTGCCATTATTCTTGCCGGGGTTTTTTTGAGTGTTTTGAGTGGTATAGGAGGGTATTTTATTGAAAGTGTACCATATTACTTAAGTAATATTATAACTATATTTATTTAAGTACCATATTACTTAAGTACTTAAATAATTACTTAAGTAAGTCATTATTTGAAAGTTTTATCTAATCCAAAACCAAATAAACAAAATTATAAGGAAGGTAAGTGGCGAGTGTAGCAGTTTGTTTCATAAAAATAACAATACGAGTTGTCATGACACTCAAATAAATGTTCGAACCTGCAATGATACTGTTGAGTATAATATAAAGTACAAATTTAGTCGCCTATCTTATGACTTATGAGGATAATTTATTTATTAAAGATTTGAGAGTACCACTGCCAGATCTAAGTAAAACTTTAATTAATCAGGGTAAGCCTGCTCGTAGTTTTGTTAATACGTGCTATAATAAATGAAAATGGCTAAGTGGTTCAACTTTAAATAAATTATTGTGTTGGCCGTGTGTATTATTTTCAAATCGTGGAGAAGATGCTTGGACAAAGTCTAGATTTGATAAAATCTTAAAACATTATATCGTTCAGTTGACACATTCAAAAAGTCAGAAACATATTAGTTGCATTTGTAAATTGCATCTTTTAGGCAAACAAAATATTATGAATGTGATCAATTCAGCCCGTCAAATCTAAATTGACGCAGTCCTGGCAAAAACCCGTATTTTATTTCACTGCATCTTTTAATTGTAAAATAATTTGACGGAAACTCTACACCTTCCCGATGGTTTTGCTGAACCAATAAAATATATTAGGTACATTATGTTAAACAAATGTACTTAATATATTTTATATGTAGACCAAGTAGAGGTCCTGCTCCTAACTATGCGGCATATTACTAACAAAGTTTATCATCACAAATATTTAGGAAACAACATTTTTTACAAAATATGTTTGCCACCCCAAAAAAAGTCACGAGCCGCCACTGTTTTACACATATCAATGTATTGCACAATAAATTGTACAAGTTGACCACGGGGAAATTGTTTGGAGGGGGGATCAATGAGATTAAACAAAAAAGAAAAAAGGCATGAGAAGGAAGGATCCTGATATTTTGGTTTTTACTTGACATGGGGGGGATGCCCTCCCCCTGGCTACGCCCTTGAGTTGACCTTCAACTTATTTGAATACGTGTAAGACAGAAATTGCGCCCAATTTATTGTCCACAACAAATTGTACCTTACAATAAACTGTAGAATTAGAACTTGTTCTAATTTCTTGGCGGCCAATTTTAGGGATATTTAGTAACTTTTTACATTTTGTACCAACCTTGTAATTTTCAGTTGCATTTTGACTTGATAAAATTTGTTGTCCACAACCTACCTTTATATGCTGACATAAACCAAAAATCGCGTCTCAATTAACAATATTATTAGTTGAAATTCGTTTGTCTCTTGTTCCTGCACTAATTAATTCTTCATGTACATTAAGATATAAATTAATTGATAGTTGATACATTTTTAAAAAAAAAAGTAGTTTTAAGTAAATCCTTTTATGTAAAGCAAAAAAAATATTTTATTTGTAATATTCTTTATTATTATTTTGTATTTTGTCACAAGTTTTTGTAAAAAAATATGTGATTGTTTATTTGTAGATATATCCATATCCAGACTGTAAATATGTATTGTACCACTGTATATCATAATAAATAAACAAATACTACCATTACTACTACTACAAAGTTTTTATGCCCGCAAGAGTGGCTTAAATTAATAACAATAACCAGTAATCATATATTCTGTGCCTATATTATATTGTTAAAATGATGAATACTTGTATGCGACGTTCCCATCATAATAATAAAAGCGTCTATTTTAGTTAAGCTACCTCAGTTGAGAAAAACAGCCCCACAAAAAGAAAAGAAAAAAGTTGTTTTACAGAATTTTTCGGGGGCGGCGTCCCCCCCCCGGGGGCCTTTTAACCCCCCCCGCCGAAAATTTTCCCCCCCCCAAAATTAAAACCCCAAACCCCCCCCCCCCCCTTTTTTTTAAAACCCCCCCCCCCCCCCCCCCAAAACCCCCCCAACCCCCAGCCCCTTACCCCCCACCCTAACCCCAAAACCTCAAAATGAAAGTGGCAAAGTCCACAATATGCTTCTTATTTCCGAGGTTAGGACTACATAGGTAGTCGACAGTACATAATGAAATGCAATTAAATAAAACTCCAAAAATCCTAAGCCCTGAACCCCCAAGCCCTCAACCCAATAACTCAATAAACCCCACAACCTCAAGATAAACGTGGCAAAATTCACAATACTATTTCGAAATTTGGGCTAAAAGTTTTTTGACGGCGAATACACAGCTCCAAAAAAAGAAATCCTGGTCGATGATCTAGCTGAGTAACAAAATATTCTCTTAGGTTTTTGGACCATAACTGCAATGATCTCATGATATATAAGGTCGAGGATCTTTTTTGGACAATGGCCTACATTTAGCCGAACCCAGGAACGACGACGGGGACGTAGTAGGCTTCGTTCCCTTTGGGGTGCTTTTTTAGAGTGTGTTCCCCTTGCCTCACACTATTCGGGGTGTTTTTTTTTTTATAGTTAGATTTTTGAATATACTTTAATTTTTTTCTATAGATGATTTTCAGCAGGGAGGGCTATGGAATTTAAAATTCAAGGGGTAACAAGGGGTACATTTTGAGGTTATGGGGTTAAGGTTTGGTTAGGTTATTGGATTAAGGGGTGGGGGGGGGTTTTTGGTCTACATTTTGAGGTTATGGAAAATCTTGACGATATGGGGTTAAATGGACCACGGATTCGGATTCAGCGACCTCAAAAACATATTGTAAACATAGTCAGACCTCATCATTAATTTTTTCATTTTTTTTGTGGAGCTGTGTAATCGAGGGTGAGGGGTCTACTGAAAATCTAGAAGATGGTAAGTTCAACCATGGATTCACGAAAGAAGTTAAAACGGGAAATTTGCGTCTAATACATCAATAATTCCCTGACGAATATCCTGAACAATTTAACAGATTTTTAAGAGTGGATTAGTGCAAAGATATCTACTAGTCTATCATCAGTTGTCGTTTAATGTTTTATGTTTGGTAGGCCCACTGATTCTGAAACAAGATATGTACATAAATGAGACAAGCGATTTCAATTTTGACAATTACTTGCTCGCATTCAAATACGTGCATATGTGTGACCATGCGCAAAGCGTGAAAACCAATCTGCTGCGATTGGGTCTCCTTATTGTCTTACAAAATGGTGGACCTTCAATATAAAACAATATAGGCTGCTTAGACCACTTGTCTCCTCTTCGTCTAACTATAGTGGGGGAATGGTGGTCGGTTATTTCTCCATTGTTTTTCACCACCATTATAACACAGTCAGATGAAGAGGAGACTACTTCTAACCAGCCTGGCTTTTTCTAATTATTGTACATCTACACCACGATCTTTAGTATGGCAAAAGCCCTCCAAGTCTAGGGTTACTAAGTCTATGGCTTACTCACGCTTCCAGGTGGGCACCGATTGTTAAGTACAGTCTATGGCACTGAGTGTAAGGAGTTTGTCAGAATTCCAGTATATAAAAAAACCTACAAGAAATCGCCGCATATTATTTGTTGAGAGACGGCGTTGACTGTTGAAGGCTATTGTTAGCCAGCGATAGAATAATAAGAAAAAAGTGGATACGTTGCTCGCCGTAAACACAACAGAAATGCATAAATACATACAGGTACATATGTGGTCATTGAACATGAATGGTGTATAATAATGGTGAATACAGTGGTGGGCTTTATTTTGCGTAGAGCCGCATTCTGATTTGCTGTCGTTAAACTCTCATTGACCAACACAGTAAATTTACATGTAGAGTATGCCTTTTTTCAACTAATTGGTTTGTAGTGAGTGAACCAATTGTCATGGATATTTTCGAAAACGGGCGTGACCCACATTACGCAATATTACGTCACAGAAGTCACTATCCAATAAGATTATTGCCAACAAGAATCACACCTACTCACTATTTTACTATTTGTTAACATTGGGGGACTGGTCTAGTCAAGGTCGTATTTCAGAGACCGCGTGTGCGCGTAACGAACACCAACGATTTTTCAGCTAATCAGGAGGTTTGGGGAAATGCCCATTCGTATAAAACGGCAGATGACCAAGCAGAATCCATTTCGGATAATCAAGAGACTACTGTATTTAAGTCCACCGGTTCTTGGCTTAGTTAGTAATGAAATGGAATGAATTTGAATAAATAATCGCTACCTGGAATAATTCAAATGGAAATCCACACACAAAGGGGTGAAATTACTAGAGCGTCAATTCCAACGAGTCGCAACAGAGTCGAACTCACCTCACTATTATTGCAAAGCGATAGTTCACAGAAAATACATCATAATACAAATATAGAATACTCGAACAAATATACAACACGGAAAATGAAATGTATGAATACAAAACGTACCAACACATGTCTCACTTGGTCTTGGTTTCTGACTCGCATGGAAACCTGTACCGACAATGATACTGTTGTATCACTCGGTACTTTTCAAAGTTTTCTGAAGTTAAACCTTGACGCCTGTCATGGAAAAATCCGTTCAACGTCTACTGTCGCCAAAGGACAGTACGAGAAGTTAACTATATACGGGCTATATTTTAGTAACTCTTGATATGTACCCTTTACTTTTTTTTTATGTACCCTGTCGGGTTGTACGTACACAAACCTAGAAGGTTTTACTTGTCTTATGTTTTGTTGGGGGACGAATGCAGCGTTGAATAGCTGGAAGTGTCTACTATTCCAGTACGAAAATACGCTTTTGTCGCTTTAGTAGTATTTTTTCTATAGAGGTTAGAAACGAACGTGTTTTCAACGAATCAATGTGAAATTTCTCGTTAAATAAAAAAAACTCCACCTGAAGTTTTTAAAAGAGGTATGGTGAAATTTCTATCTGTGCGCGTATTTACGAATTGTATAGACGGTTTTCTGAAAGCCGAAAGAGCACCGAAGATGACCAACGTCCAGGTCGACTTGTTCTCTGTTTATCCGCAAACAGTGACAATGACGAGATCGGAGATGAGCATTCGGGTGATTGCTGAGACTGTAAACGCCAATAAAGAAACTGTCAGAAAAATTTTACATGACGAATTGAACATAAAGAAAGTCTGTGCGAAGTTGGTCCCAAAAAATTTAAACCCTGACCAAAAGCTCGTCCGTCAACAGATCTGCTCAGATTTTCTTGAGAGATTAGATGAAGAGTTTCTCAATGCAGATGAAAAAACATCATCACTTGCGATGAAATCTGGATATTCCAATACGATGTTGAAACTAAGCGGCGATCCATGCACTGGAAAACTCCTGTATCGCCAAGAATGAAAAATGCAAAGATGTCGAAATCAAAATTTAAAGCCATGCTAATCGTTTTTTTCGACGTCAATGGCATCGTGATGACTGAATGGGTTCCAGAGGGTCAAACTGTAAACCAAACTTACTATTTGAAAGTTTTGGCAACACTGCGAGAGCGAGTTCGTAAGAAACGGCCGGAATTGTGGAAAAACAAGTAGTGGATCTTGCACCAGGACAACACACCTGCACATAACACGCTGTCTGTGAAGCGTTATTTAACCGCTAGAGCACTCCAGTGCTCGAACACGCGCCGTACTCGCCTGATTTAGCACCCTGTGACTTTTTCCTCTTTCCGAAGATCAAGTCTGCCTTACAAGGAACCCGGTTCGAGTCAATGGAAGAAGTGAGGTGAAAATCAATGGAAAAAAACGAATGGAACAGTGTGTAGCGAGGGAGTAAATTGAAGGGGAACATTCGATTGTAGAGGAATTTTTAAAATAAAACTCTTTTTCATAAGCAGTCTCGTTATTTAATAGCCAGACCTTGGACACCTCTACTGTAATTTGTAATACCATTAATATACGCTTTAACACATATAAGGCCTCGTCAAATAGAAAGGATCTGATCGCGATAGTTGCTCGCCGCGATCCCTGATGTCAAACAGAATGCGGGCAGACCATTGCGATCCAGTTGTTAGCAAATTGTCTCTTGTGTGCATCTACTGGTGGAAAATGTCGTAGTGTCATTTTAGTGTTGTGTTTTTTAATTTGATGCTTAAGTGTTGAAAAATGTCGAGTTCGGATGAAAAACTCCTTTTTCTTCTGGCTCTTATCGCATCAAGGAAGCGAAGGAAGTGGGTACATGAAATAAATCAGAAAAGGGAAGATTTCGGCGAATTCCACAGGCTGTGCATAGAACTTAATTCATTTGAGGACCGTTTTTTCAATTATTTTAGAATGTCCCGAGAGCAGTTTGAAATTCTACGTAATCTCCTGCAACCCCACATTTCAAAAATGGCAACAAATTGGAGGAAACCCGATCAACTTTTCAATTTACAACGTTTCAGACATCGCGATCTCTGTAAATATTCACAACTCCTCGTCCAGCTCGCCGCGATCTCGATTGATCGCTGTGTCTGCCCGCGTCCAGTTTGACATGGGTGATGCAATACTTCGTAATACAGAGATCGCTGAAATCATTGCGATCTGATCGCGCGATCAGGAACGCTTTCTGTTTGACGAGGCCTTTAATTTTAATTTTCATTATCATATTTGAATGAAGATGCTAATTTTTTTCAACCACGTCCGTTGACACGCAATATCCTGAGAATTAAGGCATTTTTAATCGTTCTATGTTTCGAATTAATTTAATCGATATCATTCTTATACGAAATTTTAATTTCATTATACCTACTCAATTTCATGAAATACACAAAATAGTGCAAAAAATGGACGTGAATGTTAACATTTATTCTGTGCACTAATAAAAAATAAAAAAATAAAAATTTTACCCAACCCTGCCCAGTACAGTTGAAATTCATATGTGAAATAACCTCCGGTGAAAAGGGTAAGAACTCCAATCCAAGAATCATCTGCGTAATGCACTTGACGAAGTCCGTAAATATCCGACAAACAGATTTTGCTATCGTTAAGTAGTTACAAGTTAGGTATAGCGGAAACTTTGGTATACACACGCATTTTTGAATAATACCTACCGGTAGTTATTTATAGCTGATGACCTACTAAGTCAATCAACCGTCGCCGGTACTTATTAACGACAAACAAAGTTATGGGGGATTAACTTCGGCCGATTTGGCCCTCGAACTTAACTATCAAGACCAAGTTTAGAGAACTTGGAAGTTATTAATCCATTATTCCGACCTAACTGTATTTATCAGTACCTACTCGGTAAAGTCCTCTTGTTAGGAGCGCCATGTTGTTACATGAGAAGTTTCACGCGTTACTGTTGAATTCTGTTTACATTCTTCGGCGATTCGAACTTTAATTTGTAGCATGATTAAAACTGTTTTAATCATTCCCTGATGATGCCAATATATTTGGTGAAACGCGATCGTAAATACAGGGATTTAAAAACAAACCAACAATTTTCAAACAAATCCGTTTGACTTGCCGGACTCAAAGAGGTCCGAAGAGAATCTGAATAGTTTTAATTAGCAAGCAATAAAAGTTCCTATAGAAGGTACTATGAATGTAACTTTCAAATATGATAATTAAATAAATTAACGGTTTTGAGATATTATTATCTTTTTAAATCTTTGGGGACTTTGGAGACATATACTTTGTGAATGCAACTTGGTATCGAGGTAAGCTGCTTTGTATAGGTTTACTTCTGCGACGAAGATTGCAATTTTTTGACTGCATAAACAAATTATGTTCTTTATGGACTTCTCAGACTAAATAAAATCCCTGAACAGTTTACCATTATGGTACGCCTTGGATTTTCTCACACCAGGATCGAAAAACTATTGAATTTTTAACTTAGAAATGCATAACAAATACACACAGCTATGCAGGCAAAACGAGCTGCTATAAGTAAGCGGAGGTCCAGGTCGAGGCCCGGACTCGAAGGCTTATTTTGTTTCTGTTGTTAAGCAAATGTATTTTTTATAAAGAAAAAAATTATGGGTAAATGCATAGTGGTGAACTGTAAAAACATAACTGAATGTGTACGTGATCTAAAACGAAGCATTTTTTATTTAGGTAGGTAAGAAATGTCTTCGTAACACTTTCGTTAAGTGCAGAGTATACATACAATATGAAATGCCCTTGATCGCGTTGCTACTGAATAGCGGTAAAATTTTGAATTCTTGTTAAGTGAAGATACAAAACTAGTGGTTATATAGCGTATTTTATCTGTCTATTTAAAATAAATGTATATTTTTATTATTTGAACAAATTAAATGAAGTCATTTTTTTTATTTTCCTGAATGCGGCTTTGTTCAAGTAGACGGGTCGTGTGTTTCACTCCGGAATTTGGCTTCTTTGTTCTCATTCAGAAGACATGGCCGCGCTTGGTTTAGTTGGTCTGTGATTAGATACCTGGGAGTCCGATTGATACCAAAATGTTGTATCAGTTCAATTGTTTTGAAAAGCAATCGTTGGGCGATTATACACAGTACCACTGTATGAGGAGAAAAAATGGAAGGGCATTTTACAGCTTTAAGAACATACTAATTTAATCCATATTACATGTTTGAAACATGGGCTCCACCAAATTGCAGAAACTGTTCCTAATGTTGAAAGCCTTCCAAGCCATGAAACAGAATATGAAACAAGTATGCATTAATTATTAAAGTATAGTATGCATTTATTATTAATTTATAAGCTCTATACTCACCCTATAGTACTCATCCATAATGACCCATAACAATGGGTCATTATGGATGAGTACTATTTGTTGTCATGTGGATGAGTATGGTTTGAAATGCAATAGTTTGAATGCAGTAACATAAAACCTCAATTCAATCAACAATTGTTACACATAGGTTGACAGAAAATTTGTGTCCGTTGGATATTCTAACGTAAGCTTAATTTCCCTCAGAACTTTTAGCACCACTTCTTTTGAGAGTTGATCTCATCTTTACAGTGACGGATGGTGATATTTCAGTTAGCCATATCTTGAAAACGACGCATGGGACCCACTTCACTTTTTAGGTGATGACTATACACCTCATATAGAAAGGATTTATAGTGAAAAAATCGTCAGCAAAGTTTGCGAAAAATTTTTCAAAAACACTGGAGCACTCCCTGGGTTCTCAGTAACGCTCTGTGGAATATTTGCAGTATATTTTTTTTCATAATCTAGAAACAAATATAAGGAGACGTTTTTCGATTTGTTCCAAAATATTTTTTTGTTCAAAAAGTTATGGCCATTTTAATTTTAATTTTATAGGAACATTTTGTTTCCCAAAATATAAGGTGTATAGTCATCACCTAAAAAGTGAAGTGGGTCCCATGCGTCGTTTTCAAGATATGGCTAACTGAAATATCACCAACCGCCACTGCAGTGAAATATGGCACATCGGCCGTAAAATTTTTAAAAAAAGAAAATCTGCCCATTTAACGAAACTAATTTGTATATTTTAACAAGGGTTGGTGAAACTGTAACATTATTAAACATTACTTATAAATAATATAACGGACTGTTAAAATTTAACAAAGGCTAGTGAAACCGGCTCCTCGTCTTCTATGAATAGTTTTCGTGATATCAGACCCTGTTTGGGAATTTTGGTGGCCCGTAGATTTCTCGATGCCAAAAATGAATTTGGTCGCACAAATTGTCTAGCTCTTCAGCTTTCAGAGTAATTAAAATGGTCAGACATTGGCTATTTTTGTCAACGTTATGGTTATTGTGGATGAGTGTTGTTTTTTAACCCCCTGACTACCGAGAACAAAGATCTTGGCCCAGACTGCCGGAAAATCACAAATCTTTGTCCTATAAGTAAATGCTCTATAAATACCTGATAATGAGTAAAATGTAATCAATATGTGTTTTCTCATATTTTTGGGGATGCTGAACATGATCCCGGGGTTTATTGGTTCTATTTTGCACCCAAAACAGACTACAGCTCTAAGGAAATTAGACTAAGGACGATTTTTCGTGTCGCATTTAAACAGTGTTATTTTGACAAGCTGTATCATTCCGAGGTATTTTGACCCGCTTAATATTATGGTGTTGACAAAATTTGGTCTGTCTCTTAAAGTCTCTAATTGGGGGAAACTGCCCCAAAAATTATTAAATTTATGACATTTTTCTCCTTCCAGTAGATATATCGCATTATTATTTGGAATGAAAAAAATGCCCAGTATAAAACCTTTCAAGTAGAGCAGAAATATTTTGAAATGAAGTGGATGTTCTCAAATACCTAGACAATTTCCATTTGTCAAATCACATTGATTCGAAATGTAATAAAAAATGGAATATTGATGGATTGACGTGAATTGTTGGTCGCGTAGTCAATCAGTAGAGCTCGTAGATTAATAATAGATTCCAGGACCGGGCTTCACGCGTCTGAATATTGTCATATTGGCCACTTTAACAAAGTACATCGTCAACTCCTATATAATATGTACATAGCACAATCACAGTTCAATCAAATACCGCATCAAATAACGCCATCATATGTATTGCAGAATACAACCCGTCTGCCGCGTTCTGCGTATCACTTTAACCAAGGTCGAGTCGCGAAGGCGAACGTAATTTATACTTGTTTATTTAGTATTAATTACTCTGCGGTGGTCGATGCATCATTATTCGTGTGCACGAAACGTCGAATAAACATTGGATAAACAATTTTCTGGAACTGACCTTAAATGTCAGTGAACTTCGTTGTACCGTGTGTGATAGTGTAGTGACGTGGCACGTAAAAACAGCTGTTTTGCAGCATGTTTCTATAGACAAACATAAAGCTCGTGTAAGTGGTTGTGTGAATGCGCGAGATAGACAGACAATTTAATTTCGATTTCGTCAAAGTAGCGTGTAATATTTCATTCGTAAAATTAGATTACCCCGAGTTCAGATAATTTATCCAGAACGCTGCGAGTGGAAAGTACGGCGAAGTTAGCCTGCCCACAGAAACAACTGAAACGATTATATAGCATTACTGTGTGAGGACAATAAAAAATCGGAACTGTACGATAAACTAGTGGCTTAGATTATGTAAAAATTATAATATTATATTTTATTTACAGAAATGTTCTGTGTCTTGTGACTATGGTTCCTTTGTCGATTAGTTGGGATACAACAGTCAACCCCACATGTATAAGGTGCGACCTGTTTAATATTTCGTAACGTTACTGATAGATATCCTGGAGCCGCCTCTGGTAAAGTAGGCATCTGTTATTAACCTCCGAGCTCTAGTAATCAGTGATACTAAAACGTAGGTATACATACTGCCCGTAAAGGAAAAACTGTTTTGATTTCTGTTCGGACTCTCGAAGTTTGTATATTATTCAGAAATTCAAGGATTGTGGCGAAGATTGGAGAAGATTTTCTGAGTGGGTTCAAATATGTCGGAAATAATGTCTGAATAAAATAAATACGGTATGTTGAGGATTTATGAAGCGATTCAACGACAAAATTTACACTTTATGAGAATTTTACATATGTAAGACAAATACAGATAACACCGTGATGATCAGTTGGTCAAAATACGTCGGAAATGATATAACTGGTAAAAGTAGCAAAATGTTATAAATTGAGCCTCCTCATTTTTGGCGCGATTTCCTCCCAAAATTTGCATTTCGGAGGATCTAGGCCAAATTTTGACAACGCCATGATGTTCAGCAGGTCAAAATACGTTCAGAAGTTTCCATGTTCGGCAGTCAGAGGGCACATTTCAAAAAAATACCGTGGTAGCCAATGGGTTAATATCTCTGTCAAAGACATCGTATAGTCCTAGTACTCGCAGATTACAGTTGGTCTCTGAGTCAAACGAAGAAGCGTTAATTTCAAATATGCTCTTTCGATAACCTCAAAACTCCTTACCATACGATACGTTTCGATAACTTAATTTTTTAAACTTTCAAATCATTCATAACCCAACGGTAAGTGTGGATTGAGGAAGTACTGCCGTCGGGTACTGTAACCGGGGCCTCCATTAAACGAAACGTAATTCTCTCTAGCTCCGCTTTTATAATTAAGAAGGGCTTAATGACGACACGGACAAAATTTAACGATAATGAAATAAGTTTTGGCCGGGCCGTACTGCGGCGGTAGCGGTATTGCGTTTATTCACACTTCAGCAGAGTTCGTAATTTGAAAACTGAAGAAATCCAACCGACGCGGCGCGTTATCGTTCCTTTAATTGACTTCCGCCTTCTTTCAACGCCATCGCTGAGGCAGGCAGAAGCCGAGTACCTACCTAACCTAGTTCTACTAGAAGAACTTACAGGCGCGGTTTTTTTATTTGTCCCTATAAACAAAAAATACGTTTCAATGATTCTCCTCAGAGTTTCAGTCATCGATTTAAAGGAAAAATTAGGTGAACAGAAGAAATTGATGAGCAAGGCAATTTTATTCCGGATAGGGAAGTAATTGGCAACAACTGCGGTGTTACTACTCATTAAGGGCCTTTTTAGACGGTCATATCAGTTTCAGTTCCCGTCGAACTGTCAGTTTTTCCTACGTGTAAAAAGTAAAAACTGAAAGGAGAACGGAAACGGACACTGAGAACTGACGGGATGGATAGACCTATTTGTTTCATTTCATTTCTTAGAATTCCTATGTGTAAACAAGGGCGTCATGCCTCAATCCGTTCGATCACGTCAGTTTTCTTGAAAATCTTGTACGGTGCACGTTTAGGTCCCTATGTCCAAAGATCACGATTTTGTTGTCGAATTCATTGACACTTATAAAAATTCACCGTGTTTGTGGAATAAAACAGACACACACTATCACAATGAGAACATTAGGGGAGCCTATACAATCTCCTATTAAAGAACTTTCAGGAGTACGTTGAAAAGGCTACAAAGACGATAGTCAAATCCAAAATTAATAGCCTACGCTCAACTTATAACAAAGTATTTAAAAAAAGTTAAAGTCAGTGAAAGAAGTGGAGCAGGAACGGAGTGGAGAGTGAACTTTTGCGTGCAACTAAAATTTTCGCAACTACACTCTACAGAGAACTGAAACAACTGGGTATAGTAAGAACTGAACGGATCGTGTAAAAGGACCTCGCTCGCGAACTGAAATGAAACGGGAACGGAAACTAAGAACTGAGAATGAATATGACCGGCTAAAAGGGACTTAAGACAATTTGGCTTACGTGACAGCACCTTTTATTGTGTTGGGATTTTATAGCTTCCGTGCATGTTGATCGCAGCGCCCTCGCGCGGCGAAGCCGGGAGCAACTACTATGACAGGATTCGTTTGTCGACGTTTGTTTACATTGAAGCATATGAGAATAAATTGAGTATGTAATTGCATAAAGCAATTTAATAAGTTTAAATTAAACAATGAATAGCTCGGGAAAAGTGTGTTGTGTGGTGGACTGCAAAAATAAGTTGAGAAATACGAAGGGTAAATTACCTGCAGTGCATTTTTATGCATTTTCTCGAGCTAACCTGGAGTGGACACGAGATTTACGTATAAAATGGATAAATGCTGTTAAGCGCAAAAAGTAAGCTCAAAATATGAATGTTTAAACAAATATATAACCGAAGACAGTATGTATAATCATTTGTGAGTTGTGAATAAAATCAATGTTTATTTCTTTTTTTTTTAGTTAAGATGGTTCGGAGTGGCAGCCAACAAAGAATACAGTTATTTGCAGCGATCACTTTGTTAGTGTAACTATTTCTTGCATGACAGGGCCGTACTTAGATTCAGTTATGTCAGTGTCAAACGAAAGCCCTGCAAAGATTTTCCGCTGGCTTGTTTTATATATTTATACACAAAAGTAAGACTGTCTTGATAATCCCTCTCACTTTTTTGTTTTACAGTCATGTAATGAGCATTTTAACTATTAAGTCGCATTATTTGCATCTTGATAAATTTCGGCGCACACTGTATGTAACGTATACTTCCCCCTTACGACACAAACGCATACACTGTTTGGTAAGGGTCATAGTCCGCTTCCCGTAAAATTTGGCCCTACTCCTCTTCAAAGAGTTCACATCGTTCGGGAAAAACTTTATTTTTGTATGTGCACTGAATTTTGCTATGCCAAAAAGTTTTCCTCATGAATTATTCATGAAACAAGAACTAGTCACGTGCCATTCGGTATCTGTCAAATTTAACATATTTAAAAATAAAACTAAAAAAGTAATCTAAATTCCTTTTTTAATCTTTTCAGTTAAAGCAACAAATGACAAATTTGATCATTTTGTCAATTAAAATCTTTCCAAAAACTTCATCAACTTTTTTTTTTTGAATTAAATGATGTTACTAAAATTTCAAGTTCTTTTTTTGCAAGAATTACCAAAATTTTTGTTTTCGAAAAATTGGAAAATAATACAATTAAAGTTCTCTCTGAAATACGACTGTGACTACATTTTGTATGTTGATTTAAAATGTTATTCTGGGCAACTCTGATCATTAACTTCTTTCGAAAAAAGATTGAAATAAGACCTTTTTTTTTTGTTTCAATTGTAAACATGTCATATTTGATAGGTACCGAATGTCACGTAGCTAATTCTTGTTTCAGGAATAGTAGGTCAAAAGTTAAACTTGTTGGTATAACTAAATGCAGACACAAAAAAAATCCCGTATGATGCGAACTTTTTGGAAAGCACTGTATATCGGACAGTTCTATGTTAACAGAGAATAGGATTAAAGTCCTGACTAAAGTTGTCTAAATTCATTAGTGTCAGTTCATTTGGAACTCGAAACATTGTTGTTTTCAGATTTTGTATAATTATATGTATTATACTCTTGGCATAAACTTTGGAGTAATATTTTATAAACTACAAAACTGAGTTTGGTAGGTTACCATACTTTTTTACGAGCTTTTTTTATAACTTTCAAAAAGTTGCATTGCCCACTAAAAGAAAGAAAATTCCATCTCATTTCTGCATAATTGTTTATCAGGTGCATACAAGTACCACGTCATGATACAACCTACGAATTACGACAAATTTATTTTTTTCATAAATATAACTATACAAAACACTACTTAACATTTCAAAACTATTTAGTACAGTCCATCCGCAACTTCGAAGACATGCTGAGTTAGCAACAAGTTTATTAAAATATTGTCGACATTACAGGTGCACAAGAGCACAAATTTAATTTTCTTCCAGTAACCGACAGGGCTAACTTACACAAATAAAAAAAGGGTGAGATATTCAGGTGAGAGATTTCAGTCACAATGCGTGTTGACAGAAGCACATAATCTTCCAAAAACAGAATTAATAACAGTAAACATGTTTTTTGTAGACCGTGTAAATTTCAAGAGCAACCAATGTTGCGGTAAGCGCTAGACGGTACTATAAATACACATTTTGATCAATGGCCATTAATAATGGCTTTGTTTGTATGAACATATGCACTGCATTTTACGCATATGTATACTGTTTGTTTTTCTTTGGTAAACTCAAAAAAAATCAAACAATGGTGTTAGTCTGTAGACCTAGCCTGATCTATTATAACTAGGGTCCGGAAGGTGTGCAACAACGCAGGGTCGGCACTATACAACTCTATGATAATTAAAGTATCAATTGTATTTTTAAGCACTTCGAAAATAATGTACGCGTGTATTGCTTGCCCGTGCATACAAGCGCCACTGACCGCGCCTAGTAATGCACACTGGGACTTTCCGTGCGGGTTCAGGAACGACTAGATACAATTTATACATATAAAGTAGCGACGATCCCGTAATATTTTACGTTAGCTCGATGCGAGCGGATGGATGTAGACGATGTGTCGCTCGTAACTAAATTGTAAGTATACATACACATTTTGCACAATGTACGTATTCATTTTAGAGTTCGTTGGTGTATTTATATATTAACTGATTTTGTGTGTACTTTTGCAATAATGGCACACAAATTACGAAGATTTTACAATAGACGGATCATATATTTTATGTACTCCTTGTAATAGTCGAGGTATGTATATTTCGTAGATGCCGAGAGTGTGTTAAAATAAAATATTACCACAGCATAGGAAGACCAGCAAAATCTCTCGATTGTCGGCGCTTTGAAGTGAGTAAGCCAGATGTCGTGACCTGGGACTACTGATCAGTGCACGTGTTCTAACTATTTGCAACGGAACGAGGAATATTTGCCATTAGGGTTGTACTAGGAATTTTAAAGAAAATATTTTTGCGTTAGTTTTTACACGATGAATATGTGACAACAGTATTAAATACGTAAATAAACATTCATTTGACCCTTATTAAAATTTTCTTGAGATGAACACTAATTTATATTCGCATCATTCATACCCAGTAGTCTTATAAAGCACGCAATTTTAAAATACGTCTCTGGACCGTCGATGCTCACTCAAGAACATCAGCGATACGACTAATTCATCTACCTGCTGAGGGTGATGCGCAGTATGCAATGCGCCTACTTATGATTTTGGATAGAGTGGTTTTGCTGGTTCTCCTTTTGCTGTGATATTACTGGAAAAGATGAATTTTGGTTTTATTTATGCATAATGTTTTGCGCATGTAGCCTTTCGTGCAACGTGGTCGACAATATTTACTTTAAACGTTTTTTTGCCAAATTGTTTCCGATTTTCCATTGACAATTAGCCATACAGTGCGTAAAACATATTTACAGAAGATATATCAACGTATCATGGAAATATCAAAGACATACGAAATACATTTTTGTGGCTGTCAGTGGATAAACAATCGATTTTTGTGGTAATAAGGTCGTTAATGTTCTGATACGAATTTTAGGTTTTGCAAACAACGGTCAAAGTATAGAAACATTAGTAACACGTGCACTGTCCTCTGTAGATGTAAAAAATAATGTACTGATGTTAGTGACAACAAACAACTGTTAAAATGATACAAAAAATTGTGCAAAATTCGTGAAAATAATTTGCGAGGTGTGTCGTCCTTTGTCCATGTGACCTATTTTGAATTTGCACCTATAATTTCAGTAGATGTGGAACGATCATTTTACATTTTAAAACCATCAAAGAAGTACAGGCCAAATCGCTCACGTTTAACGATAAGAAATGCAGAAATACTACTGTTGTAGATCCATTTGAAAAAAAAAACAGTGTAGATCCTTTTGTAATCATAGAGTTGTAAAACTAATGTCACCAGCTCGCCATTTTTCACTATCCTTACTATATTTTATGTGAAACTGCTTGTAACACTTGCTAGCCTTCCGTAGCCGTTGAACAGGATTTGCACCTACCCAGTTACAAATGCTCTCCACATTCTAGCATTAAAGAAAATCTCTTTTTCGGTTTATTCCACGTATGTTTAAAAGGAAGATATTCTGCGCTATATTGTGAGGTAATGTCAAAAGTACCACCCACATGTTAGATCCCAATATCAAGTACCTTGGATCGGTTGCTATGGTTACATCTGAAAAAATAAACAAGGTCGACAATAATAAGATTTATTTCTCGCTTTGCGTTTGACGTTTATGTGTTCAAAGCAGTTATTTTGTATGATTTCTAAAATATTAGTCTACAACACATGGGATATTCCATAACTTGTATAAAATACTATTTTAAATTAATATTCCAGTTTTAGTGCACCTTCAAGCTAGGATAAGAAAAAAATAATGAAATACATAAATGATCATCGTCTCGTCTCACACAATGTTTTCAATTCGTCGAGAATGAGGTGCCAGATTTGTTTGGATCAAGGTGGTGGGTACATTCAGAAATGCTTATAAAAATTGTTCTTATAAAGTTTTAATTAAAACCTGCCTGTTTTCTCAATTTACAGAAATATTAAATCATATTTTTTTAGTATTCGAACCCTTATAACATATTGAGTGTGAAATGTAATTAAGTATAATTGCAGTAAAGTCAAAACACAATTAAAACAATTAAGTTACGCGCTACGATCTCATCACAGTGGCCGTCTCTGACACCGTTTTTTTTTGAACACGCGATAGAAGAAACTGATTTTTCCTCGCTAACTTCGTATTTCTCAGACAATCGTTAAAGGAGCCGACAGTTCACCCAGTTATGAAAGACGCTTCGCGCAGAAAATGCCGCAATGGCGCGGCTGGGCGCTCCAGGAGATCGCGAAGCAACGCGATTGCGATAACGCCGAGAGAGCAAGAGAGATGAGAAATAAAAGGTATTCCGTTAATTAAACTATATCTGAGAGGAGATTAAAGTTCACAAAAGAAGTTTGGAGCAAAATGCGCGACGGAGAAGCCACCGCCGGGCCGCTGCGAGAGCGCGGGGCGGGAGGCGTCAGAAAACTTTTAACGAGTCCCTTCCCGGGGACGGGGACTCCGCCGACACCACCCCTTCTCCCCTGCCCGCGCAACATTCTCACGACAAACTTCGCCTCGGAACCGAAGTTGTTACAAAAGTGTAAGTTTATATACTTTATGGCAGAAGTTAGTTCACGAGAACTAACGGTCGATCCTCGTTTCGAACTTTTCGGGAAACTTTCCGCAGAGTTCGCGACGACGACGGCCTCCATTCGCGCACGAGTTCGGGACATAACTCTTTTATTTCCCTCGCCATCGACTTTTTAGCGATTGCCGTCAGCGAAATTGTGACAAACGGGTACTCACGTTTGTTCCATCATTTTATTTGCACGGGCCCCCCGCGGATCAGGAAACTAAGAGGAGTATTTATTCTCTGTCATCCGACGTAGGGTCTGTTATCATGAGAGAATCCGAATTTGACCGAAGAATTTCTCTATCACGTCATGACCGGAAAGCACGAAAAGTGCTGTTTTGTTTTGTTTTGGCAGTTTTCCGACGGTTCTCAAACTGAGCCTTGAAAAAAGCCAGTTAAAATTATTCAGCTGAAGTAGTTTCTTCCGGGTTCTGCCGCGGTCGTCTTGTCAAGGTATTTAACGATGAACAGAAGACGACAACGACAGTCTTTGGAAAACTTCTGAAGAAGCTGACAGAAACTACTTCAGCATTTTATTAATACAGAAAATGTATCATAACACAGAAAATGCGTATGGATTACTCAATACTAGGATTGAAACTTTTTTATTGTAAAACAGATTCGTTAATAATTATATGTTTATATGAGGTGTGTAAATTAAGTAATAATTAAGATTAAACTACTTTTTATTTATATTTTATTCGAAGGTTCCTCAACTCTGGGGCCTTGTGTTGGTGTTTTTCCCTTTTTGGTGGGTATAGCGGAATTTTCCATGGTCCCAAAATGACGTCCCTTTAGATGATTTTTCAATCTCGGGAAGAGAAAAAGTCACAAGAACTCAACTCAGGCGAATAAGGAGGCTGAGGAGCGACAGGAATGTTTTTACTGGCTAAAAACTCGTTTACTGAAATGGCTGTAACATCCAGTAAAGTTGATCTTGATGTTTGGTCTCACATGTATGACCATTTCTCGAAGTTTTTCAAGAACCTCTCTGTAAAAGTGTTGATTTACTGTTTGGCCTGGAGGCACAAACTCTTTGTGGATAATTCCCTGGCTATCAAAAAAGCAAATCAGCATACATTTTATCTTTGACTTGCTCATACTTGTTTTTTTGGGTCTTGGTGAGCTTGAAGTGTGCCAGTTCATGCTTTGGCGCTTGGTTTCCGGGTCGGACTCAAACACCCAAGTGTCATCACACGTTCCATAAAATGGGGATCACTTTCAATCGATCCCAAAAAGTTAAGACACCTTTCTCCCCTGATGTTATTTTGATTTTCAAATTGAATTCTTCCCCGATCGTTCTTGTTGCTAACCGACGATCTGAACGCATAAGATCCCGTATTATATCGACACTTTCATCGGTTCTTGAAGATGAAGGCCTTCCACTGCATGGTTCATCTTCAATCGACTCTCTTCCTTCTGAGAATGCCTTAAACCACCGAAAAACCCGAGCACTTGAAAACACACTGTCTCCGTAGGCGTGTTGAAGTTTTGCAAAAGTATCCGTTGCGCCGTGTAGAAATCTGAAGCAAAACCTGATAGCACATCGTTGCTCAAAATTAACGTCACTAATTTTTAAAATTCACTAGAAAAAATCGGTTTACGACAACATTGTACTGAAGGTGCATTACATGTTAACCTACCGCCCTTCCAAGTCTCGTGTCCGCAGTGCTGCTAGATCGGGCGCTAAGTTGCCAGTCTCATTACTTAATGTAAATGAATAAAACTTGACTTAACAACAAACACCGAGCGTGTGGATGACACCGCCGCGCGTCGCGGAAAGTCGTGTAACTTGGCCTTTTAGACTCTTTCGGTATGTCGAGGTATCCAGAATTTTCCGATAACAAGTAAGATGTGTATCTGTGCCAAGGGCATCCTATGAATCTGTTTTTGGCAACTGAGACTCAAATATTTATTAAGTAATGATATCTGTATGTATTTGAACTCAAGTTTGCACCTGTAACGACATCCCCAGCTAATTTTTCTAGTATAGTACAATGGAACTGTGGGGATGTCGCGGACTTTCCGTGACGTCATCACAGACATGTGATCGTATTAAGTAATTATAACCTTATAGTGCATTCTGAATCAACTTTCACGTTTTAGGTCAAATTGAATGTAAATGTAGCTTAATCAAATCGCCGATTGAGCATTTAACGACGTCCATATTACTTGAGCAACGGGTGAAGTAAAGAAAGTGTAGCATACCGAATGTCTGGAATTGCCATGTACACCTATTAACTGTTTTCATTCCAGTTTCAATGAACTACTATAAAAAAATAGTATATGTAAGTATAGGCGAACGTTATTAAAAAACAAACAGGAAAAACCCAATTCAATGACCTCTAGAACGGATTCAGGTCAATAATATTCTTATATACATGTACATTATTAGGTTTAGCTTTGACAACTCCCGACCTGATCAGTAATTAAAAATTGTTTGTTTCATTGTATTTTTTTTTTTAAAGACACACTTAAAAGTGTGTGTATCATATAGGTTTCTTTACTACTGTGAATCCTCCCTTTTTTCCCCCATTCCCCCATTTACCAAAAAATTTTCTCGTGTTGGGGGGGGGTAGGGGGAAGAGAAAAAACCCCCCCAACCCCCGGGGGGTAGGTGGACCCAATTTTCCCCCTTATAAAACCCAAAAAAACCCAAAACCCCCCCCCCCCCCCCCCCCCTCCTTTTTTTCCCCTTCCCCCCTCGGCCCCCTCTTCTCCCCCCCCCCCCCCCCCCCCCCCCCCCGGTTTCCCCCCCCGCCCTCCCCCCCCGAGGCACCCGGCGGGGGTGGGGGGGGGGCCTTTGGGGGTCCTTCCCCCCCCCCCGCTTCCCCCCCCCCCCGCCGGCGCGCCCCCCCCCCCCCCCCCCCCCCCCCCCCCCCCCCCCCCCCCCCCCCCCCCCCTCCCCCCCCCCCCCCCTTTCCCCCCCCCCCTCGCCCCCCCCCCGCCTGGCGGTCTCTTCTTTCCCTCTCTTTTTTTTTTTCTTTTTTTTTTTTTTTTTTTGTTTTTTTTTTTTGTTTCACCCAAAAGTTTCACCAATTTCTTCGTCTAATCCATATGCGAAGCCTTGATTTAGTCGATCTCAAACAATACGAACATAATGAGGTGGTGTCTAATCTTGCTGAAACTAGATATTATCAGGAAATTGTCAGTTTTCCTCCAATGCAGAAATTATTTTGTAAAAATCTGAGTCCAGTTAAATATTCATCTAAAAAATTGGCCCCATGATTCGATTTCTGTAAATACCATCTCGAACTTCGAAGTAGCTTTCAAGGCTACTGCGTACGAGCTTCTTGCATCTAGAGAGGGTTCTTGTGCAAGCAATAATGACTACTTACGAAGGATTTTAGTTTTGGAAAAAAAACGCACTATTTTTTTTGCCAACGGTTCGTCCAAGGTTTCAATTGTGTTTAGTGAAACTATTTTTTTGTCGAAAAAATCTATTAATAACTAGATTTTATCCCAATTCTGCAGTCTTCAGTGAAAAAGTTTGGTTGAAAAGAATAAAAATTACGAATTGCATTTGTTTGTAGCTCCCAAAATATTCACTTTAGATACCAAGTATATTAGTTCGTTAAAATCAACTCACAGTATCACAAAATGTTAAAATATACGCTCGAGCTTATAAAATATAAGCTCGATATATGTCTTCCTCATGAACTCAAAGAAATTCATCGCACCAATCGCATCAATATCGCCGATACTCACCTCAAGCGCAACAAAATCGATCCGTTTTTGAAGCGCCTGGGAACAGGCGATGAAAAATTGATCGTTTATAACAATATTGGACGTAAGCGATCGTGGTGCAGTGGAACTGAGCGAACCCAAACACAATCCAAAGCTGATCTTCACCAGAGGAAAGTTATGCTCCCAATATGGTGGGATTATAAGGGCGTGGTGTTTTTCGAGCTCCTATCGTGGAACCAGACGATCGATTCCGATGTGTATTGTCACCAACTGGATGATTTGATTGCATCTCTTGCAAAGAAGCGGCCAGAACTCATCAATCGCAAAGGCGTAGTGTTCCACCACGACAACGCGAGACCCCATACAAGTTTGGTGACTCCTCCTTACTAACCGGACCTTCCCCCTCAGATTACCATTTGTTTCGTTCCTTGCAGAACGACTTGAATCGTAGAGGTCATCAAAGAGCATCTCACCCAGTTCTTCGCTTGAAAAGAGCGGTCCTTCTACGAGCGCGGAATCATGCAGCTCCCAGAAAGATGGCAAAAGACCATGGATCGAAATGGGCAATACATCATTGATTGATGTACCTTGAAAATTACCCAAAAATACGTCATGACTTGTCTGACAACCTAATACAACGAAGTGTCATTGAGTTAATAAATCTGATGATTATATACAATCAATCTGAATAATGTAATTAAATATCTGAAGTTATGTATTTTAGTTCCACGTTCCACATGTTAGTTTTAGGTATCACTACTGATAGACAAAGCTTATTTAATTATCTTTTTAATTTAATTTTAATGTATAAAAGTGGCGAAATTTGTTCATGATGAAATTATGAAAATGATGTCTTGCCGTGTTGTGAATTTTTCCTACAAGCAAAGAAAACGTCGATCAAAATCTAGATAATATGCTGATAATATGCAACTGTTCCAGTTGATACCAAAGCTCTCTAAAGTTGGCGTATAACAAAAAAGGTAAACAGACAGACATAATTTTTTTTTTTACGACAAAATTTAAAATAACATTTCATAAACATTTTGGATCTATTTAAGCCATAATTTTGTTTTATTTTTCTATCAATGTTATCACTTTACCATGTGAAAGTGGATAAAAAAACGTTTGCCTCGACATAAATTTCGAACCCACTTACATATATACATATGTACATACATAGGTACATATTATTATGTACGCACGTACCTACATGTTATATAAGTTTTTGGAATAACAAACAAGTATTTAAGCAAGGTTCTTAGATATCTTGGAAATTCACTACACATAAAAAGAAACCATTAAGAACCTCGGAAAATTACCATGGGTAAAAAATATCAGGAAACATTAAATGTAAATAAAGAACCTACTTTCTAAAAATATTAACGAGGCTCTTATATTTTGACAAATGCAATACGAGTAAACAATATTACGGGTACAACCTGTGTTAAGGATTTTTCCTAACGCTCTGAAACTGGAATTTTCCTTATGATATCTGTATTGTAGAAGACTGCAATAAGATGAACTAGAGTAAGGTGTTGTAGTGGACGATAAAAATAATTTATTTACGTCAACCGTAAATAGATGCATGCATTCGTAAATACAGAATAAAACAAAGGTGATGGTTACATTTTTTTTATGAACATTGAGGTTCGGATAATGTGTACATCACATCAACGGTACAGTGGGAGCGGAATATAAATTGAAGCTGAAGATAGTTTATAAAATATAAACAATGTCACACATAAATAAAATGTTATTTAACGGAACTACATAAAATTACACTAGGAATGGAAATAATAGCAATTATAATAAAATAAGGATGTTGACGACCAGTAACTCGCTCCTTAAGTACAAAAGTAATAGGGTGAGTGACAGCCATTCGCTTTAATAACAGCCGGTAGGACGAAGTAGGATTAGAAGTAGCTAGTTTTTTTTAGTTTGTTGTTGATGGTTTTTGCTAGTTTAGTTTAGTTTAATTTAGAGTTTCTTTCAGAATTAGGAATATTTCGTTCTAAACGATCCCAAAGGTGTTGATGGGGAGGCCAAAGTAGGAAGTAATTCAACATTATTGTTGATGCTTGGAGACCCTTGAAGTATGTTTAGAGTCATTATCTATTTGAAAGGTAAATGACTTCTCGATGGATTGTTATAGATTATCTCTTAGAATATTGACATTACCTTGTCCTGTTAGTATACCAACTATTATGACTAAATTTCCAAGTCCAGATATTCAGAGGCATCCCTATACAAGAATGGACCCACCTCCGTGTTGGTCTACCACTTTAATCATTGATGGAAGAAACGGCTCTCCTTGTTATAGCCAAACAACAGGACGCGACGTCTGTGTTACTGTTTAGGTTATTAGGATCACACATATGTTGTATGTCATTCATCTTCCAGCAAGATATTGACTTCGAGAGTTTTTAAGCGTCTTTAAAGGGTCTTTTTTAAAGTTCTTAAGGGTCTTTATTTTGTAGATAATAACATTACATTACTACCTTAGCCTCCTCAGAGTACCTATTTAAACCCCATCGAACACCGTTCGGAATCATACAGATATCCAAATGATTGTTCTATACTTAAACGTATTCGGTTCTGTCAATTTCTAGTCTTAACCTTAAAACCGCGACAAACAGTGTCGAAAATTGCTTTCAACATTAATTAATTAAGTTGAACCATGTATTTGATAGAAATTGCTTTAATATTTTACTTTGCACCATAATTGTTTCGTTAAAATTTAAATTCCAATGCCATACACGCTGCATACCATCAGAATCTATTAAATTAAATTTAGATTCATCACAGTGATGACGTCAGTTATTCATCACAGTGATGAATCTAAATTTAATTTAATAAATTCTGATGGTATATGCAGCGTGTATGGCATCCAAGACGTAAGCGTTTAGACTCTCATTATTACCGTAAGTCTGTAAAACATGGCGGTGGGGGTGTTCTTGTGTGGGGTTGTTTTTCGGCCAATGGTATGGGACCGCTGCATAAAATAACGGGTATTATGGATCGTTCTCAATACCTGGATATTTTAAAACACGTCATGTTACCCTTTGCGTAGGAGGAAATGCCTCTCCGTTGGATACACCAACATGACAACGACCCAAGGCACACTGCAAATATCGTTAAACAATGGTTCGTGGACAACAAACTTACAGTACTTTCATGGCCCTCGCAATCCCCAGATCTCAATCCTTTTGAGAATCTCTGGGAGATTGTTAACCGTCGAATTCGGGATAACAACAGGTACTCCAATATTGAAGCTTTGCATGAGGCTTTGTCGCAAGATTGGACACAGATACCACAGCATACTATTCAGAAGTTGATTGAGTCTATGCCCCGAAGGTGTGCTGAAGTCATTAAACATAAAGGCTATGCAATAGACTATTAATATAGAGACATCCAAAAAAAACGTCATCAAAGTTGGCCGAGAAAAAAAGACGTATTTCTATTCTTAATCGAATTTATAACCTTATTTACTTGTCAAGACTGTCACATCATATGACAGCCATTGTTTATTTTACAAATTGTGACAGTCACTTGTCATAAGTTTGACATAACCAAAAAGCTTAGACATGACCGCTATTTCCATCTCTCGTTCATAGCCAGAGTTGATGACGTTTTTTTTGGATGTCTCTATATTATTGCATTTAATAAAAGTTGCTTACCTTTTTATCACCTCTTTTACAGCCATCATAACTGTTGATTTGATATATTTCTTACTAGTGTGCAAATAAAATAATTCTGCTGAAACATGACGTCCTGTAAGATGTTGACCTACAGTTATATAATAAACTAGCGACCCGCCCCGGCTTCGCCCGGTTTACGACATCACATTAGAAACCTCTAAAATTATCAGTGTTTCTCTACTATATTATGCATGTATTATACATATAAACCTTCCTCTTGAATCACCCTATCTATTAAAAAAAACCCGCATCAAAATCCGTTGCGTAGTTTTAAAGATCTAAGCATACATAGGTAGTAGATAGGGACAGACAGCGGGAAGCGACTTTGTTTTATACTGTTACGAACGCTGGGCCAGTCCGCCCCTGCCTCCCTCGATACCAGCCGACCGCGTCGTCTGATAGACGTATGTGGAAGCGCCTGGAGAGATCGCGGCGGCTCGCGAAATCGAACGGCCCGGAATATACTAGATATGTCCGCAAGGAGATATAACGCGGGGTTTCGACGCTGGACAGTTTAGTTCCTATTTGAATACCGCCGCGGCTTTCCGTACAACGCTCTAATATAAATTGTATAAAAATAAATTAGTGTAGTTAAAGTGTTAGTCCGTAGTTGTAGTAATTAAATAAATAGTGTTAGTTTAAAAGTGCGAGTTTAATTTTTCACACCTCACGAACCCGAAATAAATAAAACGTTACAATACTATGTTATGATTATGATTATGATGTTTTGTCCGATTTTTACATTTTATTGTGTTATACCATTAAATATATACAACTTGTCTTAGTTGCTTAACTTTTGTCTGACACTGTACATGTATGAGCATTTTACTTGGGAAAAGCATTGTTTTCATTCTGTTGTCGAATTGATAAATGTCCATATACATATGTCCGAATGTGTAAAATACATTCGAAATACCAAAATGTGTTATTATAACTTGACTTTATCAAGTGAGGAATATTTCTCGTTTTGGTGATATTTGTAGTATTGTTACGTGATCAGTAATTTCAATCGATCTCAACAAGTGATGGTTTCCAAGAAGGAGTGGAAAATCTGATAATATTGATGAAAATATGTAGCAAGATTTTTTTGTTTTTCGAACACCATATTGAATCCGACATTTTGAATTAAAATAATTTAAAAACAGATACATGATCAAAGTCGTTGAGGTATATTTTTTCATTATTTCTATAATTTTTCTATTATAAGTTGACATCCTGAATCCGCTATCTTAAATCCGCCATTTTATATCCACCATTTTGTAGAAATCTGATTCACAATTTACTAACCCCAAATCACTCCTCTACATACGTTCATTATTATAATGCGTTTTTTTTTTTTTTAGTTTTGGCAATTGCTAACTTGCATCTGCCATTCTGAATTTCAAAAAATCCAATAACAGATTCGTGGAGTACGATGTCAAAAATTTACTAGGACAATTTTAAAATAACTGACTATTCAAAGTGGTAAAATTTAACATTAACGGTATCTTTCTGGACGGGAAATCCAGTATTCTGGATCGACCCACGATAAACACTTTACCCACGATCAATCTGTGATATAAGATACTTTTTTTTATGCATTTTCTTAGAGGAATCATAAGCCCCAAATGCCCGTCCTTTAAAGGTTAATAGTATGGATAATTATATTTGTTATTTTCTAAAATGAAAGAATAATTATAGAGACCTCTAATAAATTCAGTCCTGGTCTTTGTTGAAAACCCCTCGGACTTCCTTCTAGTCCTACGATTTCTCTGTAATTCTTCTAGTCCTATGGACCCAGGCTCTTCGGTATTACCTACCCGAGAGGATGGGTAATACCGAGAATCGTAATTGCTGTAATTAAAAAGGGTGGTCGCGTGAAGGGCAGGGGGGGCATCCCTTCGCGTTTGCGACACGACGGGCCAGGTGCGTTTATTGATTGCGCGTTATGGCATGCCGAATGTCCGGCGGCGGAGGGCTAAATAGCGCCGCCATCCGCGCGAGCGGGGGACGAGCACAAGGCAGCGCAAGGAGCTTCACTCTTGCTCGGCCGCGTCCTCGACTAAAGGGATGCGCGAATATTGCGGAATCCCTAGTTCGGGCGTTCAATATTAAAATTAGGCCGCCGAAACTTTACATTATCACTTCGAAATTAAGGAGTTACCTGCAGCCACGAGCTAGAGCAACAACAATTAGTACGTTTAAATACTTTATGCTTAAACTTTATTAGCGAATTTTTATGAATATATATAGTAAAAAATGGCGGAGTTATGGCGGAGTTATGGCGTGTCGTCGAGAGCACGTTTTCACGGTAGGGATGTGCGGTGAACCTCAGCAACCGGTAATTAGAAACAAATAAGCAAAGTTGCGCTTTATAATCCAAGCAATATAGCACAAAAGTGCTCAGTTTTTAAACAGAGTCCTGAATAAGGTTTCTCGGCACGATAATTAGGTAAAAAATAGTAGAAATGGATTGTGTATGTTTTGGATAAATTCGGTAGGTTTTTGCACAAAAAAATTAAAACCGATGAATGTCAATGAACCCTTGTAATTTGATTTCAAAAATGGGCATTTTTTTATAAGTTTTTATTTTTTTGTGCAAAAACTTCTGAACCGATTTTGATCACCAAAAAGCTCGTTTTTTTCGTTTTTTCAAGCGCTACAACATGCTATTTTTTTGTTTTACGAAAAAAAGTTATTTTTCATCCCTTAATCCGCAAAAAACCGGTTTTCGGCACTTTTATCGATTTTTTTACTAAGGTTCCTACATACCGATTTTATCCAAAACATACACAATTCATTTCTACTATTTTTTACTTAATTATCGTGCCGAGAAACCTTAATTCAGGACTCTTTTCAAAAAATAATCTATTTAGCCTGGACTATTATTCTACATCGAATCGGCTAGTGATTGAACGTTGGAAATTAATTTACGGTGATTCTACGCAAAATGGCGACCGTTTGAAGAAAATAGCTGTTTTTTGGCTTAAAATTCGACCCTTTTAACCCATAAAAATAATATTAATTTTGATCACAAATTAAAATCATACGTTCAATCATGAGCCTATGCTATCGCCAACAATTCCAAAAAATTTCATTAAAACCCGTTGAGAAGTTTGTCTGTAATCCTGTCCACAGATTTGGAAAACGTCGTTTCGAGAAAAACGCATTTAAAGTTCTTCTTTAAAAATTCTTCGAAGTTCTTCTTCCTTAAATATTTTTTAAAATGATTCCAGATGGCGCCACGATGATACAGGCCAGCAGAGCTGTTTCTTATTATTATTTAGCACGAATAATAAGAAACAGAGCACCTGGTGGCTGGTGCAGCGTTCGCTATGGCGGTCGAGAAAAATAGGTTTCTATTCTCGTACCGCTTTAAACTTTGGAACTGAATAATCAAAAGAACATACTTTCGCACTGTGACATTCTCCAAAAATCGATTTTTTTCAAATTTGATGACTGCATGTAACCCCTTAATATGTATGATGCAATGGGTTGTATTAAATGGTTGAGTGAGGATTAGTGCTGCATTAGTGGTGGAGAACTATCGATGGCACTATCCATAACACAGGCCCACAAAAAATATTTTTTGTTTGACTATGGATAAGAACATAGTTTTTCTCTGTATTTTTTGAAGCTGAATCCAAATCCGGTGTCCGTTTAACTGTAGCACGTCAGGATCAAGGTCATTTCAAGGTCAAATCGTGAAATAAATAAAAAAATTAAAAGATAATAAACTCATATATCTTTATGTTTCTGGGGTCGCTGAATCCAAATCCGGTGTCCGTTTAGTGGCAGTAGTCACCATCTCCAGCATCCTCTGGGGCAGCAGGCATTCTATATGCACGCACATGCCACTCCATCACTACCCCAGTCCTATTTTATTAATAAAAAGTGCGGTGTGATTTTCAGTTATTTGAAAAATGAATTACTTTTAAGTGATGACTATAATTTACAGAAAGGATTTATAGTGAAAAAATGTAGAAAGTTGGAAAAATTTTTCAAAAAATGAGACTCTTTAGTATTTTTTTTTTAAAAAAAAAGGATTTTAGAAAATTGTGAAATTTTTGAGTTTTTTACTTAAATTTTCTGTAAGAGGTGTATAGTCACGCCTAAAAGTGAAGTGGGTCACGCATGCACAAGTATGGCACACTCACGCATACACGCTTTTATACACACTCAAAAGTGTGTATCTGGTTGAAGGAGTCTAAACACGTTTATTCAACGATTCATTCAGTGATTTTCAGTAAGATGATTACTATGTAGTTAGATGATATTCAGTAAGGTGGCTACGAGAATTGGTATCAACTGATCTAATGTACAGGATACACGGACTTAGGTATCTTTTACCTTAACAAATGATAGCAATACATTCACGAAACCGAAAATCCTTAACCACATTTCCCTAATACAGCCTAAGGTACATACATGATGAAAATGAGACCATTTTCGGTCTTCTATCATGGGTTTCAGATTTGGATTCAGCAACTTTAAAAAGATAGACATAAACTTGTGCCTCCATTAATACGTTTTTTAGTGGTTTAACCTTGGAGTGTCCTTCGAAGTCACGTGATGTGGTAAGAATAACATCAGATTCTAATTCAGCGATCCCAGAAACATAAAGATATATGGGTTTATTCTCTTTTAAGCCTTTATTTCGCGATTTGACCTTGATCCTGACGTGCTGCGGTTAAACGGACACCGGATTTGGATTCAGCGTCAAAAAATACAAGGAAAAACTATGTCCTTATCCATAGTAAAAAAAAAATTTTTTTGTGGGCCTGTGTAATTATCGATGGTTTTGACTATCAAATACTATCGATAATTTTTCTACACTATCGATAGTTTCAGATAAGAACCATATCTGAACTAGTTCACTAGGCGGCGCCGGTTCATTGAACTAGTTCGTTCCTGAACTATCCAAGCCTAGTTTTAAGTTATTTTTCTTTGTATTGCTTATCAATATATTACTGACAAGTCGTAGATAATACTGGGAATTGCGAATGCAAATATTGATAGATATTATTGAATAACAATGGAGAAGTTTTTAAATATCTCCCGCAATGGTTCTACATCTAAACAAAGCAGAAATAGTGGTAAGTGAGATTGTGTAATTGTGTATTTCGAACTATTGTTGTAGACCAGAGAACCAGTAGAACTGATAATTAGATTGGTTAGTATTCCTAATATTAGTCTTTCCAGATATTTTGCCAGAATGTTAAACCTAACCTAATATTGATATCAACTAATGTTTATTGTAGGAGAATCCACTGAGACTATTTAGTGCTATTTAGTTTGTTCCTAATATATTTTTATAAATCTTCATATGTTTTATAATGTTAAATATTGTATAATTAGTACCATCATAGCAGCATTATATTTTTCACTATCGATATCTATCGATAACTATCGATGGTGCCTACTATCGATAGTATTCCATCACTAAGCTGCATAAAATTGTAAATGAAAATAATTTCACTTCTCTTAATACGCCATTACAAACCTCAGATCAAGATTTCGCCCTTAATAGCTCTTAACAGTGCGGTACATATGATGAAACACAACGAATGAGTGTATCGATTAGGAGAATTTAGTTGGTCAGACGTGAATATCCCCATCTAGTGAGTTTAGGTGGGAAGAGAACAAGTTTTGGTGTGCCTAACAAAGCTAGCTCCTTCAATCACCGATCTAATAATGACGATACTTAAGGTCGAAATCTGGATCTATGGTTTCTGATGGTGAACAAATATGTGCGGTATTATTTTCACTCTATGATTTTAACGGGTGCGCTTCAGGAGGTACATCGGTGTTTGAATGGGATAACTCTGTTAGCGACACCGAAACTTATTATTCCTATTTCCGTTTAATCATATTAAACAAATCGTTCCCTTCCTCCTGAATTTAAAAGAAGGGTTTTTTTTATAAAAGAAGGTTTATAATACTAAAATGTGTTTCTTACATATTCACGATAAAGGACGATATTTATATATCGCTAACTGCATGAAACTGAAGAAAACGTACATTTACTGAAAATATATTAGGCACTTTTATGTATGTGTGCATCATATTGCACTGTTTGTATCTGTCGTACCCTTAGGAGTGGAGATTTCGTAGGCGTAAAAGCATTTCAGCCCTTCAATATTCACTCTATTTAAATCACTGGCTTAACAGCCGTACCGAGCTTATGGAATTTCAATATCCGTATCTCTACACCGAATGTGGTTTACCGTAGAAACGGTCCTAGGCCTGAACCTACATCGGGTCCAAATATCGTCAAATCGAGTCCAAATAAAATATAATGTTATATTCGGAATCAAGCATTTTAAAGAAATTTCAAAATTTTGAGAACTCGGAAGTCCTGGCTATGAACTCATGGAGGTTCATCATTTGAGTTCCATCCCTAACCCTATAACAAATTCAGAATCAGTATAGTTGAAAACCGCCTGATGCCGATTTTGGGTCATTTAAGAACATAAAAATGTTGCACATACAGGGGTTCTGGCCCTGGGACTATCGGGCTAATAGAGAGATCGAATCACAAAACAAAAGTTACCATGCAATTTCCCAGCCCTGAGCTGGGAGAAACTTTTCAAATTGTCATCTTTGCTTTACCTTCCTCATAGCAATGACCTTATGAGTAATTTGGAAACAAATCGATAGAAAGTTGACATAAACCGTTAGAACTTGAAAATATAAACAAAAAAAATATTTTCACACTGGATCCGTAATAAAACTTCACCACAAAATGATGAAAATTAGGCCTTCCCGTTTTTTCAAGCGTCGTACTGGCGGCTGGCGCTTCCCTCTCTCTTTCTATCTCGCCCCTATTACTAATTTAAATTGAACGACCGAACTAAGCGGGATTTCGAAAGTTGGCGTCTTCGCTGGGCCCCAACAAAGACGGCGCTCTCCCCATCCCTCTCTCACGCCGGACCAGACGGAGAAGCGAGGACGCCGGTTCTATTCCACGTTGCCCTATCGATTCCCTCTGGCCCCGCGCCGTTCGCCGGGATCCTGCCAGGAAACCGGTATTGAGTGTTTAGCAAGGAATCACCCGCGCCAGAACTGGATCAATTCTACACGCTGTGCCTCTTAGATGAGGTGGAGCATAGAGCATGCAGAAATAGCGGGAAAGGCGACGCAACGCACTAATTACGGGTAGCGGTTCGTTACACGGGATGGGGAAAAGTTAAAAACCGAATGCGACAATAATAGTTCCTTCACTTTTTATAGATTCGATAGATCATAGATTCATAGCAAATATAACCGAATCCTTTCGATCGTTTGTTCATTTGAATTGTTGTAGTATGGTCTGAATTTAAGTGTAACAACTCAGCTGGTTGTACGTTATAGAGGAGAGTTCCCTAAAACTTGACATCCGATGATTTGGATGCTTTACTTTTTCTAATTCTATTTAGGCAACTACAATTTTGCATCACTGATTTCAGCCCATTGCACATCATAGCAAATTGAAAGAGTAAAAGTCTCTATCACCCGGCACTATTGTCGTTTTTTGTATTTGGTTTAAGTGGAAATGTCCTTGACGCGACCAAACCTTACAAAATGTCTACAGGATTACACGCTGTTGACCACTTCCATCGGAAATTGGTCAATCAAAGAGGGAATTGTTGACGAAATTAGGAGATAAAGTGCGAAATTGAGATTGGTCGAAGTGCGTATACAGGGTGTCCCATTATTAAAGGGCCACAGCGAAACGCAATTATTTTGGTAAATATATTACGATTTAACCGAACTTACCTTAGTCTAAAAGTTATTGGTAACCAAGATAAGAGTTCGAAGTTATAATTTTATTTTTGATTTCCGTAAATAACATCTTTTAAAAAAACAAATATTTAGGCAAAAATTAGGGACCAAAATAATTGCAGTTACACAAAGCGACATTAGTAGGTACTCTTTATGGATACAGTCCAATATTTCGTGGATTCTGGAAATAAAATGTTCTAGAAAAACACAAAGGAATCTACGAGGCTCAATTTATACAAAAGTTTCTACCAAATATTATATTCGACGTTTGATGTACACATTCACTTTCAAACAAGTCAGTCAAGCAGTATGTTTGACGACAAGCACTTTAAACCTTAAACGTCTTTTCAAACCTTCTACTGCGTCTCAAACAACCTCCATACACTTTCAAATACATACGTTTGATCCAGCCAAAGCCTTCAAACCATCTTTAAACATGTTTGAAAGTGAATGAGCTGCTTTTGCATATACAGTAAGCGGCAGCCTAATGCGTACATAGGTGGATATTAACAACATATTAAATGATACATTTTTATGTCATAGTTAGGCGAATTTACTTGGGCCGGCGGGGTTTGGTTTTAGTGGGGATTTTTAGCGGAAATCTAAAGAGCAACGTTGCGACGAATCGTAGCTCAAGGTCAGAGTGGGGCTCAGGTCACTATTATTGCAAAAGCGATACACAGAAAATACATCAGAATACATTAGTGAATATTCGAGTAAACGTACTATGAAGCGTGCTATTACACGATGGTATTTAGGTGTGGTAATGTCAGTGGCCACGAAAAATGAAACTTAAAAAGGACATACCAATTAAAACTCATAAATTGTTTGATACAAAGAGTAACATTACTTTTTAACTAGCGTATGATATTTTGCAGGGCATATTTTTGCAGCTTTTTTCGTCTTTCGTTAAACAGTTGCAGTTTTATTACAGCTGATTTGGTGTTACTTAATTAATTTTACCTTTAATCTGACGAAATATTAACTTCCTTGTCTCAAAACAGGTATTATAGGAGCAGGAATTTGGAACAGGTATACCCTGGAAAAACGAGTCTTCCTTCAAGGGTAGACCTGTTCCAAATATCCATTTGGCAGGTATAAAATTTGGCAAGACTCGAATATTTTGTCGGTTTAAAGGTAAAATTGATGAAGTAAATTCTAATCAATTGTAAGGAATCCGCAATTGTTTAACAAGAGACGAAGAAAGCAATAATGTACTGCTATCACCGACTTGTGATCTATGGCAACAACACGGATTCTGTATGCCCTACTTTTATAACTGGTCTTTATATATAAATTAAAAATCTAACTGTCATTATAACTTTATAACTTGTGAATCAAATTTCTTCGCATTTTAAGTCGAAATTTTATAAGCTTCGTGGATAAGTTCTTTTAAGTGCCATGTTTCGGGACCACTAACATTACCACACCTAAATACAGCACCATTTTGTAATAGTTAGCCCCTTAGTACGTTTTAATTTTCTGTGAACTATCGTTTTGTAATAATAATGACCCGAGTCCGCCTCTGTTGAGATTCGCCGAAATCTGACGTAATCACCATGTTCATGTTAGTAGCATCTGCGCATGTCAAATTCAAACTGCGATAGCGCTCGGGGACCCGCCTATTGGAAAATTTTTCGTTAAAAATGGCTTTAATATCCCTTATAGACCGACCATCAAAATACCATTTTGTTATTTGAACTTTTTCGTCAATGTGATAAATATCCATTTTTATTTTCATGAATGTATGTAGTGCTTCTACAATACGCTCGTAATAACGCACTTTTCTAATCAGGCACTAGACCAGAATCATAACATAGTATAAAACAAAGTCGCTTCCCGCTGTCTGTCCCTATCTATCTATCTACTACCTATGTATGTTTAGATCTATAAAACTACGCAACGGATTTTGATGCGTTTTTTTTAATAGATAGAGTGATTCAAGAGGAAGGTTTATATGTATAATATATGCATAATAAAGTAGAGAAACACTGATAATTTTAGAGGTTTCTAATGTGATGTCGTAAACCGTGCGAAGCCGGGGCGGGTCGCTAGTAAAATATAAAATGGTATTTCAAGTTTTAACTCAAAACTCAAAACAGCCCTACTAACAGACCGCATGCCTTTCATACGCCTGCGCTAGCAACTAGATCGCGATTGGTTCTCACCTCATGTTTCCATCTGCTCAATAAAGAAGTTAAATTATATCAATTGCCCTTCATACGGCTATGTACGCATTAGGGTGCCGCTTACTGTATATTGTCGCTGACTCAATCGTGAAACGACTTATGTATCTCATATTTCACAATTTTACAAAATATCAAATTTAAGTTATGTTATGACTAGAGCTCGTAGGTTAATAATAGACTCCAGGACCGGGCTTCAGGCGACTGGAATATTGTCATATTTGTCACATTAATAAAGTACACCGTTAACTCCTATATATAAGTACATAGCACAATCGTAGTTCAATCAAATAACGCCATTATACATCATACATATGTATTCTAGAATATATATAGAATATATAGAACCCGCTTGTCTGCCGTGTTCTACGCCCCACTTCAACCAAGGTCGAGTCGCGAAGGCAAACGTAATTTATACTTGTTTATTTAGTATTATATTCTGCGGTGGTCGATGCATCACCATTCCTGTGTACGAAACGTTGAATAAATTTGTAAAAATATCGGGATAGCTTTTGTCGTGTATTACGGTCGAGCGTTGTATAAACAATATTCCGATACTGACATCTAATGGCAGTGAACATCGTTGTTCCATTTGTGACAGTGTACTGACGTGGCATGCAAAAACAGATGTTTTGCAGCATGTTGCTACAGACAAACATAAAGCTCGTGTAAGTGGTAGTGTAAGTGCGCGAGACAGACAGAGACAATTTAACTTGGATTTAGTCAAAATGACGGTAGCGTGTAATATTACATTCGTAAAATAAGCTCACTCCGAGTTCAGACAATTTGTCCAGAACGCTGCGAGTTGAATGTACGGCGAAGTTAGTCTGCCTGCAGAAACAACTCGAGACGATTATACATAGCACCACTGTGTGAGGAATAAAAAAAATCGGAACTGCACGAGAAACTTATATGGCTCATCAGTACTAAACTGATGAAACAACGGATGTTACTAACCTTGACTTTCCCACGTTGTGTCATATTGTGGATTGATTTACAGACAAATACATGGATATCTCTGAATAAAAATAAACGCGCCCTTATAAACTTTATTTACTTTAAATATGCCCTAGTTATGTCTGTAGACGTTGAACGCTCTTTTTCATCTTATAAGTGGATTTAAAGTGACAGGAGCCATAGCTTAACTTCTGAAATATGGAACAGTTATTAATAATTTATGGAAACTCGAGTGGCAGTATGGATATGTCTATATTATAGCGTCGTTTACCTTGAGTATGCAAGTTCTGTGTCTTGTAACTACGGTCCCTCTGCCGATTAGTTGGGCTACAACAACCATCCCATATGTATAAGGTATGATACCTTAACATAATAATATAGACATCCAAAAAAAACGTTATCAACTCTGGCTATGATAGAGAGATGGAAATAACGGTCATGTCTAAGCTTTTCGGTTATGTCAAACTTTTTGACAAGTGACTGTCACAATTGTAACATTAAATAAACAAGGTTATAAATTCGATTAAGAATAGAAATACGTCTTTTTTTCTCGGCCAACTTTGATGACGGTTTTTTTTTTTTATGAAGCCGCACCTGGTAAAGTAGCATATATTATTAATCTCCAAGCTCTAGTTATGAACTTGCAGCAGGAAAACAAAATACACCACGATTATTTAATATCTCGGTATATGTCTGTTCCGGTAACTTAGCTGATGGGTTTTTTGCTGTAAACGCTTCCGAATCAAAGGGAAACGGCGCGGCGTCAGGCGACTTCAGCACGCTCAATGACGGCCGGTGCCTACTCTATCGTTCCGCCCTTCCCCGCCCCACAATATCAGGCGTCCGACTCGGCAAAGTGGATCTCGTGCGAGAAAGTTGGACAATGGAAACTTGGGGAAAACGGCCGATGCTGAATTATTTAAGCGGCGATTAGAAACAATGTTTCAGAGTGGAAGTTAAGCAGCGGGGAATTAATAAAAAGTTTGTTGCGGCAGTTTCGAATCCGGACGCAGAGAACAGAACTCGGTGATGTCTCAATTTGAACGTGGAATTAATTGGAAGAGCGGGAATGTGTGGCTCCTGTGCAAGGAGGTATGGCATGAATTAAAATCCGCTTTTACGTATGCGTAGAAACAAAAAACTGTACGTTTTCCACGAAACACCGAACTACTATACTTTTCTCGACGCGCATTTCGCCAACTAAGTTGGCATCTTCAGGAAGAAGATTAAAACAGTTTTAATCTTTAGTTTAGTTACTTTAGATAAGATTAAAACTGTAGATTTTAATATAGTATATTTTGACATCGCTCTTCACCAAATTTTTGTATTTGTTAATAGCCAATACTTTTTTTTATTAAGTAAAACATACGAAACAAATATTTTCGACAGAAATGAAAAATATTTTAAGATCAAATGTGGCATATGATTTTTTTATATAAAGTTCATCTTCATTTCAGTTGATATAGAGGGTAAAAATACAGGCTGTCCCATAATTACTATTACATAGCAAAACCAAATTTTTTTTGGGCAAAAATATTGTAATTTAACAATTTACTTTAAAAAGTAAAGTTAGCATCAATAACCAATATACCGGGTGTCAAAGTTATATCATTTTTGATTTTTATGAATAACTTTTTTAGAAATCGACTTTTTTGCATTTGATGATTGGGAGTTTTTTTTGGGAGAGGAATTTTAATTTGTCAATAATTTTGATGTCGATTGTAGACTCCCTGCAGCATTCTGAGTACATATAAATCGGTATTACTTGTTTGCATCTTAGAATGTACATGTTTTTATTCAAATATGAATTTCTTTTTTTCTTCTTTGAGAAATCGCATTTTGAAATGGCGGACCCAAGATGGCAGACTAAAAATGGAAATTATGTTCATTGAAATTTTGTGTTTTAGTTCAAAAAATTTGTACTCAGGGATTATTGAGGGTGCTGTAACAATTGGATGTTATTTTTTTTTTAAATTAAGTATGGCGGACGCAAAAGGGCGGACCAATATATCACCAGAGCAATTCTGAGGTCAGATTCGATTAAGCACATCGAAAACCTTCGGAAAAGTATTCTTTGGTTTCTGGTAAAATATTTCGGCCGAATTTTGTAGGCCCTGTGTAATTGACCAATTTAATTTATGCATTTAGCTCAAAGCAAGCAAATTGTGACAGTACGAATTGCTATAGGTGGAAACCAAATCCATACATACTCCCTCTTGGAATAATTCGAATTTTAAACCCCATTATCATACTATTTACGGATCAACATCAATATCAACAGAGAACAAATATACGTTATCAATGTAATAATCCAATTTTATTAGCAGACAAAACTGGCCATTAAAGATATGAACATATGTATGTATGTACTAGGGCTAGAACCAAATGGTACATGCCAGGGTCGAACTTGAGCATGCATGCTGCAGTGAATAAATAGTGACTTACTAAGTAATATTGTTTTCTCTTACTTTTCCCGCATCTGTTGTCACACTCTTACACCTCGTCGTCCTCATATAGGAATTCACTTCTTGGTATTCCATTTCTTTTATTTTCTCGGTGTTTTAATGACTTTCCGTGCTTTTCACATTCAGACCTATGATGTATCATTTGACGTTATTTATAACAGTGATAAGATAACGTTTCGCGTCGCAGTCGCCCCGGCACCCGCCGCGCTGGCCGGGCCGCGGCCACCTGGAATACGGGATACCGATACGCAGCGGCCTGGAAGACGGTCGGTATCCGAGAATTTTGTTCTAGCCCTAGTAGTATATACATATGTACAAATAAAACTGAGGTGTAGAAACAATACAATATCCCACGAACTTTTCATACTTTTTAAGTATGTTTGTTTTATTTTGGCACAAAATATACGATAAACTAAATATTTCGCATTAACCGTGTTTACATCAATATTTACGTCGATATTTATTGCTTCGTTTCTGATTATATTGATTATACTTAATATGTTGCTGGATAATGACTCAAGCTGCGCATGTTAGGCATATCCACTTTATCGAAACTGCAAAAACAAGTAAAAATGAGAATTATTTTAGTAAGGTTACAACAGTTCACCGAATACAGATTATGGCAATTTGAAGCGAGGTTGATTTCCTGTGCTCACACTATTTTTAGCTCGGAGGCCAAAATTAGAATATATTTTATTATTAATGGCAAACGGAGATCTTCTAGGTACAAGATTTTACCAAATTTATACCTTTCTAAATCTATACCAATCTAAAGCCAACCTCAAATTCGCTTTGCTTCGCTTTTTTCAAAGAATAAACCTTCTTTATAATTCGTAAAAGGTTTTGTTTTTTTTCCGAAGTCCCCAAAATCTTATTTGGTCTACTAAAATATCCGCTTAAAAATATTATCAATCTAGTAAATAGTCCACTTCTAAATTTCACTTTTCCATTGAGGATATCTAATGCAAATAAGAACTGAGTAATTAACCGTATTCAACTTTCAAAACTCCCAGGATTTAACTGTGAAAGTATGTCTGTGTGAAGAACAGTTTTTCGCTTACCTAATTTCAAGTAAATACATGCCTATTTATTAAAGTAATCGTTATTATTCTTTGAATACGAATACAGACAAATGGACGGTGCACAAAAAAAAGTGTTTTGATTTGAAACAAAAAAATACTGCTGCCTGTGCTGAATTAAGTAGAAATATTTTTAGAAAAGTAACTTCTAATGAACTAAGAAAATGTTACGAGTTGTGCTTAAATAATAATGGTCCATATTGAACATTTATTAAATACTTAATTTGTAATTTTCCTGGTTATTGTTATTTTATTTATTCGTTTGTTAAATATTTAAACATCATTTGTATGTATAATGTATATTATTTATTGTTGAGGTATTTAAAGATATTTGTTTATTATAAATTACACAATATTTCAGCTATCAAAACCTAGGTTTACAACATATATTTTTTGTTGCTAATAAAAACATATTTACTTATGTATTATGTATATGTTGAACGAGCAATAGCATCATTCAATTCCAAATGTTGCAATAATAACTAAAAAGTAATTCATACGGGAAAACAGTCATAACTTTTGAAATAAAGAAAGTATAAAAAACAGGTAGGTATTTTGCTAAAAAAAATTTCGGCGTCGCGATGCTTAGCATCATTAAATTAATCTTAAATTTTAGTAAAAGCAAGTAAACTAACACATTCTTATGCAGAAATGATATTCATTTAGCTAGCAGCTTACGAGAAAAATAGATAGTGTACTCAACAATAAATCGACCATAACTTTTTAAATATTCAAGATATAAAATGTTAAATACAAAAGGAACACACCATTCTGTGGCTGGGTGGCTGGCTGTCACAAGGTAATAAGTCAGTTAACCTTAATTCACAGAGAAATTTTTCAAAGTCATGAGTATCATCACAAATTTTCAAAAGTATTTATGTAACATTTTTTAAAGCTGGGATACAGTACAAAATTTGCTTATTCCATTGGTAATAAAATTTAAATAACAAATCTATTTATTAATTAATAAATTATGATTTATGCCCTTATGATTTTTTGAAATATTTGAATACAGTCCGTCAAAACGACTCGAGTGAACTTATGCTGTTTTGTCATACTAAATTATTAGAATTATTGTAAAGTAAAATACAACGTTTAATGTAAAGTCCATCTATTCTAAATTGAAAATGATAAATACGCCTGGGGAACAAAAAAAGCGGTGCAACTTTATGATTCCATGGGCGTGCATATAATCAATATAGGAGATTAAAATTAGCCTGCATACAAAACTCTTAATATTTGTAATATAATTTTCTGTAAATAATGCTCATTTAGCCAGACAATCTCAAAAAATGGTCTGTTTTAATAAACCTAGTTGAAATACATGTCACTGGCGTCTTAAACAAGTAAGAATTCCTAATGTCGTAAATCATTTGAACGACGTCGTAAAAATTTTATGACACAGTGGACCGAATAAGTATTTAAAGAATGTATTCAATGCAAAGCACAATACTCTAATGGGTCACTGGAAATCGTTGGCCGGTGTTAGCAAATAGCGAAGCGTTGCCGGCTGTTCAAAATTTTCTTAGAGTATAGTAATATACATAAATCTGTTTTAATTTATAATTATTTTTTCTAGCAATTTTAAGCGCTTTATTTTAATGCTAACTAATAAATTTATATCTATGTATTTTTTTTTAAATATTTCCAAACTAGCTTTCTAAGAACGTCACGAACTAACAGTTTACTGAAGTATGAAGTATAATTGTATAGTGAGCTTAGCAATTTTAGAAAATATATCTGACAACCTTGCTTTTTTTACCTATTTTCAATTTAGAATGGAAATTCTATATACCAGGTTAAGAAAAATGAAAGATATTGGAGTTTATATGTTTAATTTCAGAAACACACACTTTTGGTTTGAAATGAACTGCTACCTATTTATATTACTTCTTCATCCGAAAATCGCACTATTTTGTTCGACTATTGCTTCACATGCACTCTCGACAAAAAGGCATAAGTCAAGTTACACCGTTTTGTCTGTAATTATGTCTGCGATATGTATTAATAAAATCTGTTAAAAAGACATATCTTGATTTATATCTTTTTGCGCGAACAAACTAACAGTTCCTAACCCTCATAACAATTGGTCATATTTAAACTTATGCCGTTCTGACTGACCATGATTGCAGAAACTGTGGACATAAGAATAGTTATTCCCTTTTGTTGTTCCAAAATTTTACTAATATCAGTTAAGCTCAGCTAAGTGAACTTTTACTTCCATTTATCGGGGGAAAGCATAACTCTAGCCTTATTTCCTTTTGCCAGACTGTAATTGAATATTTTTAATATACACTGATGCACTTATCCCATTTTTGCCCAAAATTGACTTATTACCTTTTGACTGCCACCCACAGAATTAATATGTCTTTGTAATGGTAAAGTAAAAAAAAGGTATGTCGCTGAAAAAAAAAATGTTGAGGCGTCGAGACGCTTAGCGTCAAGGCATATTTTTTATTTTTGCCTTAATTTTGAGTGAAGGTAAGTAAAAGTGATTTACCGTTCACAAGAATTAATTTCTCTCAGCCGTTTCCGAGAAAAACTCACTTCCTATGATAAATCGATCCCCCTTACATCTAATTTAGAGTTTGAGTCTATATAATCACTAGAAAGGTGAACACTGTTAAATAACAAGTTATATTCAAATATTAAAATTCCTACTCTATATGTTTTCTCATTTACTAAAGTTTTTTTTTTATTTATTGCTTATAAAATTTACTACTGCTTACATATTGTAGTGAGATCATTGTGCCGTCGGCCTGCCGCAATATCGCCGCGAAACAAAACAAGTGTGACTCACCGACGGCCGATGCCGAGGGCGCCCCGAACCATCGATGGAGCTTCCACAATAATCTGGGTTCATCCGGCTTTTACTCGCAGCCATCCAGGATGGATATAAATAGCCGCACTAGCGGCGGGAACGATAGTCTACCTTTGAATTAATGAACGTCGCGGTTTTCGTACAACGCTCTAATATAAATTGTATAAAAATAAATTAGTGTAGTTCCGTAGTCCGTATTTGTATTTGTAAAATAAATAGTGTTAGTTTAAAAGTGCGAGTTTAATTTGTCACACCTTACGAACCCGTAGTAAATAAAACGTTACAATATATACTTTTTTTCTCAACAACAATTATTTAACTTTTTCAACTGATATACTCGTAAATTATGAATTCCCTTAACAAATTAGGCCATCGACACTATGTTACAATAATCTATCACTTGTAAATCGACTTGTAAACCACTACCACTCACGAATATTTTTTATATACATATAAAAAAGTACTTTCCAAAATAATTAAAAAACATGCAATGGTGACTCATACAATGAGGTAGAGCTTAGATAAAATTTAGGAAGCGCAAAAAGTAAAAACGGTTCCAATAAAGACTCAAGTTCTCCAATATTTTTTCAGCTAGCCTGATTACCATCGCAAAAGTTTTGTGTTTTGGTCTCGTATCTTATGCGGTTGATAGGTCGGCGATAATTGCGGTTGCTAAACTACATTTACCACATTTCCTGGAAACGCCACAGACGTATAAACACCAAATAACTACGAGGTGGTCGTCGGCTTACCATAGAAATCGACTGAATCACGACAGATTAATTGCTTTAATATTACGTGCATTAATGAATGTTGGATTATGTGTATTGCATTAAATTTGCAAAATTTAGGGTGGCAATTAATATGTTTACACCAACAAATTAAACCATTATTTTTGCTTGAGTCATATGCATGTGCCGGTATAAAGGGCGTATTTTTACTGTGTATTTGGTATACATAATAGTTTCATAAGAATTTCTATAATTTTACGTTAATACTTTCTTCAAATGGGATCTACAGAATGTTCATATACTTCTGTGCCTCGACAAACTTAGATTCTTATCTTATATTAAATGAAACACTCTGTCCATATGTTTTTGCAAAAAAAAGAGCTATTTTGAGTCGAAGACTTGTATAACTTAAAACGAGCTGTTTCGGAGTAGTTTGTTTGAGTTACATATTATAATTTTCGTCTCATAACCCATTCCTTGAGATATGAAAAACCATGTAAAAATTACATATTATCATCAGAGACTTCACATAATCTTCATTTGATATAAATAAAAAATGACCACGAAAATCGCGTAAATGTTAAAGAAAACACCTTGAAATTGATGAAGAATTAAATTCTACCAACGTTTCTGACACCAAAAATATGATACACTGTAACATCATATTTCTAGAGTTTGTTATTCGACAAAAATAAATCAGTTCACCTAAAAATTATATACAGGTATGGAAAACGTTCAGTCAGGGGAGCATATGCGCAGAAAGGCTTTGTCGATTAAATACGTATAATTTCCAACCCTGTATGCTCTAACCTGTGGCGGCTGGTAGAATTTGAAATCTATGTATTTTCGTAAGGAAGCAAGAGACCCATAGTATAGTTTAGCAAAAAAAAATTGAAGGAAATTGTTTTTTAATGTTTTTAAAAAATGGGTAATTTTTTTTTACAAAATTTGGCCACTGGGGTTTTTTTGAGAGGAATTTTAATTTGTCCATTATTTTAATGTCAGTTGTACAGGGCGTTCTCTGCAGCATTCTGCATACAAAAAAATGGTGAAAGTTTTTTTGAGTCTTAGAATATGTTTTTTTCGCACCGGTTTTACCGGTGTGTGTACCAACGGTCTAACAATACGGACAGTACGCGTAATAAAGTGGAAACCGTTTTATAGAGGGTATTTTAACACAACAAGAAGTGTATCCATACACCATCGTTGGCAAGAAATTAATGCACCACAAAAGTAATTGGCCAGTTTATAATAGAAGCTGTTGAAAAGTTTGTTATTCTGAAGAATATTATAATGTTAATGACAGACGGAGCTCTGTACATTACTAAAGCAGGAGCAAATCTTCACATTGCATCCCTATTTATTGCATATAACGTGTTCACTTCATACCTTGCATAGATTAACCTTTTGATGTAGTATCAGGACAATACAGACAAAAACAGGCGTACTGTAAAGGGTTTCACAATGCTCTTTTTGCGCGGACAACGATTCACTTATGGTACGATAAAACATTTCTAACATTGTTTTGTTGTTAGAAACATATAAAAGTCGACTTTCATTAAAAGTGTAAAATTGCCAGCAAATTTTAATTTCGATGTCATTTAACTCACTTTTCAAATGGGAATACCTCAGGTACACAGTATGTTTTTAAAATGTTCGATAATTCCCCTTTTCGATGATTCCAAAGTTAACAGGATACTTAATATTAGATAAATGATATTTTTCGATAACAAGCTTTGAGACCTTTGAGATCTAAAAATAAAAACTGAAATTTGGACACGAATTCCTAATAAATAGTAATTACTTTGATATCTTCTTACTCAGAACGACTTGTAAATTACAATTAAATAAAAATATACACGGTGTTCCAAATGAAAAACCCAAAATTGCTATTTATTTCTCGGATGTTATTATCTATCGGCTATCGAAAAATGTGAAAAACTCTAAAGACCCGAATTTCAAGCTACGTGGGTGTATCAAATATAAACGGGACTGATTTTTTAATTGTGGCTTTATTTTACAATATTTACAAAATAGCTATTTATGTCTATAATGCAAGGCTTTATTGAACGAGGCCGAGCAAGCGTAGCGAGTAAGGTCATAAAGAGGGCGAGTTCAATAAAACTTTATTATGGACGAGTTGCATACAAAGCTTTATGTTCGACTGTTAAAATTGACTTATTAACGAAAAAAATGTATTCAATGACATTTTTGACATTTTTATGAATGTTGTACATATTTATTTGAAAACGTCAAAATCTGACATCGGCTCATTATTTTTATTCTATGAGAAACTAGTAAAGTGTGTTTTTTAAGTATTGCTTGGTTACTAATATTGTTTATTGTTTGTTTGAAAATTGTAAATGAACCAAATGGAATCGATCAGTGAAGAACCGTGTGATGAAATTAAATCTATCGCTGCTGCCGTGAAAGATTCTATATTGCCATCAAAATCCAGGGATTTATACGAAAAATCTATTATGTTGACATTGACAGTTGTACATATTCATTTGAAAACGTCGAAATTTGACATGATAGTAAAATAAAGTAACTTTTTTTACTAGTATAAAAAAGAGGTACCTTATAGCCGCAAAACTATGTCATAAACAGTCCTTTATAATATGGTCGGATATAAACATATTATTTTTCCACATAATCTCCCGCCCTAGAAACACATTTTTGCCAGCAGAATGCGATCTTTTTTAATATCATTATCGTACAAACGCTTCTCAGTCAAATATATTCAATTTTTTTGTCTCGTACCGTTTGATGAATGCGACCCCGGTGTTGATGTGGTCGTTAAAAAGAATGACATTTTTATGCATGATTAATAGGGTCGGAAAGTGCGCTACAACGCAGGGTCGCACGGTCGGAGTCGTAATCTGTCATGTTATTGATGAAAGGACATATGAGAGATCAAAAAGACAGGAGTAAAAATGTGTTAATATTGTACATACGTCTAAAGTGAATATTGTCGACAACGTTCCACGAAAGGCTACATGCGCCAAACATTATGATGTAACTTTAACATTATGATCAAACTAAAGTTCCTCTTTTGTAACAGCACCAGTAATATTTCGTTAATGGATATTCGATTCTAAATGTCTTTCACACTATCGGCGTTTACGAAATATATATATATCGATCATTGCAAGGAATACATAAAATATGTGATCCGTCTATTGTAAAATCCTCGTACTTTTCGATTTATTATTGCAAAAATCACATAATATGTAAATACACAACACGAACTCTAAAACAAATACGTACCTACACGGTGCAAAATACGTACGTACACTTACAATTAGTTAGTCACTTGCGACACATATATTTTTTTTAAACTCGGCGTTGTACCATCCATCCGCTCGAATCAAGCTAACGTAAGATGCTACGAAATCGTCACTTCGATATATCGATGTAAATTATATCTAGACGTTCCTGAATCGGTACGAATGGAGTCCCAGTGCGCGTTACTAGGCACGGTCAGTGTCGTACGTACGCACGGGCGTATATAAGAAATACACGGGTACATAATTTACTAGGCGCTAAAAAAATACGGTTTATACTTTAATAATCACAGAGTTGTAGCACGCTTTCCGGACCCTAACGATTAATGTGAAATAAATATTATTACGACCCTCTTGGACGCCTCAAATCGGAACTGTACATCCCTAATGATTAATGATGACCCATCAAACTACATAAATGGTAGTCTGGTTGAGCAACTACCAGAAACAAATTCAACAATTGAATTTCTTTCGAGGTACGCACGCGGCCTTAGCCGTTTACCCAATTAAAATGGAAAATTACGTGGGGGGGAGCACCATTAGACATAATAAATTAACAAAGTTTGCCAGAACAAACCGACCCCGACGGCCGTGCGAATAAAGTTGAGTCAAAGTCAAGCGACGACGCTAACCCTTCAGAACGTCATTTAGCTGGAGAAACTTTCGGCAATAATTTTGTTTTCGAGATCGTGGCGTTTCTGACGGGCGACAGAAATGCGGGAAACTCGTCTCGTTCGCCATGAGCGCGTAAAAGCCCGCTCTTACAGGCGCTGAGTGACTTGTATTATTACATATGGGGTAGGTACGAGCCCTGTGCACTTAAACCGATGTTATTGTGCCCACACAGGATAATCATTCCATTAGTCCTGTTTCCTTACGAAATTTAAGGATAGTTTCTAGTGGAGCGTTTGTTATCTCCTTTGGTTCTATTGTTGTAGCTCCAAAGTTCGAATGCCTAAACAGCTGCCAGTGTTAGACATTCGCATAATATGTGGAAAGGGGTTTCTTCTTTATCTCCATACCTCTTACAATCGGGATCATTTTTCACCGCGATTATGGTCCCACTGCCCATCTCAGCTGGTTTATACCCAGTTCTATAAGATCTTTTGTCTTATTCCAGAACGGGCTCGTCAATGAACATCCACGATTGGCTCAACCCGGGGACTTCCCCCAGTGAGAGACTGACTTGTAACATGTATATGTAATGTAATAGAGCATTACAGATTGCTTGCAGCAGTGGTACGAATCATTTTGATTTTCTTGATTGCTTTTGTTTTCCATGAGCTGGATTGATGCAAGTTTTAACCTAAAATGCAGTGGGATGGGGAGAAAAAAAGAACGCAGATGTAACCTGCACGCCTGATATTTTTAAACGAAGAAAAAACTGTTATTTCCTAGCATTATATCACACGCTCTCTGCGAATGTTACATTAGAGATAAATGTTAACAAGATCAACCACACACAGCTGAAAAAAAAATTCCAGGAGAAATATAAGAATCGCGTGATAAAGTTACTGAATACGTTTTTATCTGTAAGTAATCTTATCAAAGCCATCAATTCATGTAAAGACTGTCCCAGTACTGACATACCTCTTAAATGGAATAGTTAAATGGTCCATTACTGACCTCGAGCAGCTCAACAGACTTACCAGTAAGCTTGCAACTAAGTTTAGACACTTACATACCAACTCGGCAGTAATCAGACCTTACTTACCGCGAAGAGAAGAATCTACTGAACATCAAATATATTTGCCTTAAACAAGATTCTTTCTTAGGAAGAAAACTACTCACCAACAGGGACCCGCTAACGACAGCAGTAGCAAGGGAGGACTCTGGATACACGCCTTTGAGTCAGTGGCGGAGCAAGGATGCCTAGGGCCTTTGTGCAGAAAAATTATTTGGGCCCCCAAGTCATATTAAAAATACTTGTTTAACAAAAAAAAAAAAAAGAGTGTACGATGTGAACTTCTTCTGGTCGACATAACAACACAACAGAAGCTCCAAACGCAATGAAATATGTATTTTCGACAATACCGCTTTTCAACAATATTACAGTCATATCGACAATAATTCATTGAAATGGCTTACAGACGGCTTTCTGTGAAGCTCAGTCAGATTTATAAAGCCAGAACTATCAGAAATATTTTCTCCTTTTTTAGTAAAAAAGAAAATTCAGGAAATATAGATCTGCAGGCGAAACTATGAACATATAACAGGAAGGCGTTCTGCGCTAACAGAGTTAGCAAATCTCTGGTTAGCGCAGGCAATCAGCTTGCAAATATAGCCTACCAACAACTGGCACTCATATTATTTTAGCGACGGCTCCGCCGTACTACATATGATACTCCTAAAGCTGTGCTGGAATCAGAAGTAGGAATGATGTACTGGGATAGAGTAGTTATCATCGATCGAACAGTGGACTTTATCGACCAGATATTGTTTTCTAAACAAGGAAAAACGAGGACGATAATTCTAAACATCGCAGTGCCACTTACCCACAACATTCAGAAGAATGAACGAAAGATCGCGAAATATGAAAACCTAGCAATAGAGCTGAACTGCCTTTGAAAACTGGAGAAGGTAGAAACATACGCCCTAGTGACACCGGCAGAGGGAATGATGACGATCAGATCCGGCAAAAACATCGCGGCATTGGGACTGTCTCTTAAATAACTAGAAGTTGCCAGAAGGTTTTCCCTCGATTGAGTCTCATTCCTCCTAGGGTTAGAGACGCGTAACCAACCCATCACTGTCTGCAGCAGGAATATATTTTGTACAAAATAAAAACCGATGCACGTCACCGATGACGCTATTAAATGTGTGCAGTGATACCACCACTCAATTATATTGAAATAAAGACTATAACGGAATGTTTTATTGAATTTTAAATTTCGCGCTTGATAATCGCTGTTATGCAGTTGGCAGGCAGATCTGAAGTTGTCGTGTTGTATTACTTAACATTTGTTGGCAGTTTGAAATTATCTGAACCTTACATTTGCTTTAATAGTAGTTTGTGTCTAAAACAGTTAAACAGCTGCTGTTAAGAGTTAGTAGCATGTTTGATATATTATTTTGAAAAAGGACGAGGCAATAATGATTTATTGCTACCCTTAATACTACAGACCTTAAACTACTGTTCAATGTATCTACGGAATGTTTCTACGGTTAATTCTACAAAAACAAAAAAAACAATGAACTTTTAAAATCACCTAGAAAGCGTAATCCTACCAAGAGGGATACAAATACTGTAGCAATGAATAGAAGTGTTATTCGCAACATATATAGGGTGGGCCATTTTAATCTCCCCACCGGAATTTTTCAGAACCTAAGCTAGATAGGAAAAAAACGTTTAGACAAAAGTTGGAGGGGGCAGAGGGAACCACGCAATGGTGCCAATGACTTCGACCTTGAACCTGATTTTCAAGGTTATTTCAATTTTGAAATACCTAGCTATCTTTGTATAAACGTTTTTTCTGAGAAATTCCGGTGGAGAGATTAAAATGACCCACCCTGTATAATAATTTATAATTGATATGTACCAAAAACTACATTGCACTATTTGCAACCGATTTTTTTTCATCATTTTTAAAAAAATTTTAAACTTCCGTGTGCCTTTTTTCTACTAATTTTTCTTTCAAAAAAACACCTTTATTAACTTTTACTACCGTTTTTCCTGCTCTTTTTTAAATAAATATTTTTAATGTTGAAAAAATAAGTTATTTTAACAGTACAGTGGAGCATCGATTATCCGAACTAATCGGGAACCAGGGTGGTTCGGATAACTGATATTTCGGATAACCGATAATTTAAAAAAAAACTATTTGGGGTGTAGGTACATAATATGTATGTGCATAGATAATTAAATAAACAAACAAACAAACAAACATTAATACAACACACAAATTTATTTTACACTTCAATGTGTACCAAAAAGAAAAGAGAACAACCATCATTTGTAAAAGAAAAAAATTTCAAGAACATTATGTACATATGTACATATTTGCAGTAAATAAACATACATACATATCGTTAATACGTATACATTTTAAGAAAAGAAGTCCAATAATAAACGGTTCGATTAACCGGTCGTTCGGATAACTGAGGTTCGTATAATCGATGCTCCACTGTATAAGTTATTTCAACAATAAACAAATAGAAAGAATATATCCATATGTTAGTCAAAATTATTTCGAAACATATTATTGAATAATTTTGTAACAATCTGGCATCAATGCGCTCTAAAACTTTAAAACGTGTTTAATGACGTGCATCGGTTTTTATTTTGTATGAAGTATACATAGGTGAATATTTGCCGGCATTTATGCTGAGTGTGACTATAAAGTCGGCGAAATAATAATAAAAAACATATTTAATTATGGACTAAGTTTAGTACAAAATATGCTACTTGTAGTCAACTCGATCATGCATTAGATATGATATAAATTTCCAGTGAGTTCAGAAAGTCTGGAATAAATTACATACGCATAAGTTTTTACAAACAACGCTTGGACCGAGAAATTTTGTTTTTCAAAAAGGAGGAAATTTATTAAAACAATATAACACTGGTTATAATTTATAAAATAATAAATGTTTTGGGATTCAAACTTGTCTAACATTTAAAACAAAAAGACGCACGTAACGGGACGCCGAAGAAAACCCTTTTCTCTGAAGATACATTATTTCCGTTCAAGATATAAAAGTTTCGCAACTTAAGTAGGTGTAACTCAAAAAAGAGAGAATAGAAGTAACAAAGTTTACTTTTTATTATTGCGACGACAGCGAGAAAGTCCGAAGTTTCGCCTGTGATTTGTGTTTCGAAAGTTCTTATTTAGCTTTAGCTCAAATCAAGAAAAACTTTAGCGACTGCTCAAAGACTGCGAAAGCTCTGCTGTTTATAAAGTTTCTGTTCTCAAACAAAACTTTTATAGCAATAATTTTCTTCGGGGATAATTCCCAAAGTCGAAACATTCTAATTGGATTCCCTTCAAATTACGGCGAGAACTTTTCTTTAGAACTTTTTTCTTTATTATCGGAACCAGATAATATCATCTTCGACGTATAAAGTGCGTGGGTTATACTTATACAGTGTGACCCATTTTGAAGGAAAACATTCAGCCTGTAAAATATGCGTACCTATTTAACGATAGTTTAAACATAAAGCAATACAAGTTCTATCTTTGCACAATATTTCACAAATTAATTTTAATTCCTACTCCCTGGATTGAAGACCACTCTATCTATGGGTTTTGTCAAGGTCAAAGATGACAAAACGGTTTGAATGACTGACCATTGGATATGGAAGCCCAGAGATGAATGTTCGCCAAATTTTATCAAAATATAATTATTGATAACGAAGTTATAACCACATTACTATTTCGCTGCACTTGATAAAGCAACTCAAAATATTTCTCGACTTCTTTGACATACGAGCTGTGTAAGTAAGTAATGAGTCTGGCAACGTAGCATCCGATCTAGTAACACTGCGGAGACGGGACTTGGAAGGGTGGTAGGTTAACCTGTAATGCATCTTCAGTATAAGTTTTAACTTGTTAAGAGTAATTTGTTTGTTCTTTCTTTTCGTAAACCGGTTTATGCGCTTTAGTGACATTAATTTTGAACAACGGTGGGCTATCAGGTTTTGCTTCAACTTGGACACAGCGCAACGGATACTTTTGCAAAACTTCAACACGCCTACGGAGACAAGTGTTTTCAAGAACCCAGGTTTTTTGGTGGTTTAAGGCATTATCAGAAGGAAAAGAGTCGATTGAAGATGAACCACGCAGCGGAAGGCCTTCATCGTCAAGAACCCATAAAAATGTTGATAGAATACGGGATCTGGTACGTTCAGATCGTTGGTTCACGCCAAGAACGTTAAACGGAATCACGGAAGAGTTAAATTTGAATCACACCACTGTTCATCAGATTTTGACTAACGAATTGGGGATGAGAAAAATCTGCGCAAAAATGGTGATAAAAAATATTTCGCAGAAATAAAAAGGACATCAGAAGAAAAATGTGTCTTGACTTTTTGGAATCTATTGTTTCGGGTGTTTGAGTACGACCAGGAAACCAAGTGTCAAAGCATGGAATGGCACTCTTCAAGCTCTCCAAGACCCAATTGTCCTCAAAGTTTATGCCTCCAGGCCAGTAAATAAACACTTTTAAAGAGAGGTTCTTGAAAAACCTCGAAAAAGAGCTCATGCGTGTGAGACCAAACATCAAGAACAACTGGATGTTGCATCACGACAATGCGCCTTGTCACAGAGACATTTCAGTAAACGAATTTTTAGCCAGTAAAAACATTTCTGTGGCTCCTCAGCCTCCTTATTCCCTGACTTGAGTCCTCGTGACTTGTTTTTCTTTCCCGAGATTGAAAAATCACCTCCAGGGACGTCATTTTGGGATCACAGATATCATCAAAATGGCTGTAACCGACCAGCTGAAGGCTACTCCAGTATATGAGTTCTTCCAGCACTGCTATGAGGAATGGAAGAACCGTCTCAAGTGCTGTGTGGCTTTCTAAGGAAGTTATTTTGAGGGAGATAATACTGAATTGTATTTCAATTCGAAATAAAAAAAAATTAAAAAAATCAGCCTCATTACTTAAATTACACACCTAGTATGTAACCCGACTCTGTTCCTTGATGGTTTTTATAAACTTTTAGATTAAGACAACCTCGAAAAAAATCCAACATCATCAGACCTGGAAATCTGGGCGGCAATAAACTTAAAGAACTGTACCGCAGCCTATCCAACTATTCGGTAAATTGACATTAAGCTACCGCCTTACAATTATTGGGTTGTGGACATCTAGCTGCAAATAAAAATATACATTCGTCAGGAAGTAAAGATAAAGAGGTTGAAATTAACGTCCAGTTAAAGAAACTGGGTTCAAATTCAGAGATTTTGGCAGTGATGTTCAATGGTTTAAAAAAGAAAGAAACAATAATCCGTTCCTTTAGTATCCCACATCAAACCTTTTTTTGGATAAGTACTTAATGTCTTTTGACTTTTTCTGGATTTTTGGCCAATAACGGAAAAATCAAGGTATTCCGCTTGAGCCTACAGACAAAATTCAAGAGATCTTACACCACTTGAGTTTTTAAAAAATAGGTTAAAAAAAATTCAATTTTGGAATTTGGATTTTTTTCTTGTAGGTATGTAAATTTAACTTCGTAACCAAATAAAATACTTAGGTTTACGACGAATGAAGTTGTTTTACAAAGTGGATTTCCAAATATTAATTTTGTTATAGTTTTGGTATCAATTAAATATGTTTTCATGAATTTTGGCTAAAACCTATCTCTTGCAAATCCAGTGATATGGTCAATTTTTTTCATTAGTCTAGGCTAGCGGTGGCCAACCTTTTTGTAAGCTGTGCCACTTTTGACTCCAAAAATTTTGCGTGTGCCACTCATTTTGTTAGAGAAATATTTTATGTTTAATTTTACTATACCAATAAAAAACATACTTCTTACTTACTATTTTATTATCGATATAAATATAAAATAAAATCTCTACTCTAGGTAATATAAAAAAAAAACAATAACCTAACATTTTCGAAAAATAAAAAAGGAACAGTCAAACCTATTTAGGATTTTTTTGAATGTGGTTTTTTGTTTCTGCAATTTTTTTGAATGGTATCTATATCAGGACAAATTTTTGAAGATGCAAGCAAGATTAGGTGTTTCGATTATGTTCATAATCGAAAATGTCTGTTCGCATACATACGTTGATCCAAACCGGCAACAGTACCTAAGTGCCAAATCATGCAACTTTGGGAAATCTGCACCAGGTACAAATTTCCAAAACTCAATATAATCTTGATTGCTTGCCGCGGTTAAAATAATTTCCTTGTATTTGCTTTTTAAAACTTATTTCTGGAAAACCAGGCGTGCCACTCTAGAGCGTCAGGCGGGCCACCCTGTGGCACGCGTGCCGCGGGTTGGCCACCACTGGTCTAGGCCTAGAACAAAGGCCATGGTAGGCCTTTGAAATATTATGTAACGGTATAATTTTTATAGCTTTGTTTTTTTTTTTTTTTTAAAAAAGAAACGTACATACAAACTCGTATATATCGTACGTATAACATACAATAAAGTCGGTTGAAGATGTAAACGCTAGAGGTGCTAAGCTTCAAAATAGGCCACACTGTACCTATAACGGAAGAATGTATAGTCCATAACATTGGAATAAGAAAGAGTATAGAGGATTTTTAACTAGCTGACATACAACACCGAAGAAATATCGCTGGTAATACGTGCAGTTTTAAATGTCGATGCATCAAAATACACATTTTTCACCCAAATTAGCGTCGTATTCGTCATCTTCAGAATAATTTGTGTTGGTACTTGGTAATCTTCTTACGGTCTGAACATTATTTTTGTAATTATAGACTGTCATATCGACAAAGTATATTTAACCTTTTTTTTTTATTTCTCTATACGTCTATATTTATTTAGCGCAGGCAATAAAACAGTAAACCTGTCACGGGCAATTATGAAACTTTTCCTTTGCCGAGATAACGGACAAAACACGGGACCTAAAAATAGAAGGTGCCGCTTTGCAATACCTACTCTATATTACTATTGTATTGTCGTGTATACCTATTTTTTGTTCAATAAAGGAATTATTTTCGCCATTTGAATTATCAGTGATTATTGACTTTTCTCTTTAGTTATTTAACGAGTTAAAATCCTTCCTATGTGGATGTTACATATAATAACAATTATATATTGCACTCAACACCGGTGATTTTGATAAACTGGAATACAGTTTTTTTACATATGTCACATTCCAAATTGTCCTCCTTTTCACATTTCGTCGAAACGAAAGCACAAATGTCTACGAACTGGTTTGCCAGATTATTATTCTCTTTCTAGAGCGCGAGATTATAGGGTTTATAGGCGCGAGGCTAGTTGTCTATAAGGGTAAGTAGATTGTCAAAACTGTGTTCGAGTTGGGACGCACACCTCTTTCATTCCAAGAGACAGGTACCTAACCCTTCATTTTTAGTTTCGCTAGACGTTCTCGCACGTTGTTAAAGACTGACGAATATTATACTATTGATAAATGAATCACGGAAGTAATTAGTAGCTTAAAATTGCTACAAAACAAAAAACTCTTTGTTAGAATAAGTTATTAATCTGGCGACAGTTGTCTTAAGTCTGCCTTATAGTGATTATGATATTCTCCTTAACCATACCATAATGATAGAGGTACTTAAATTGGTTATTTTAAATGGAACACCCTGTATATAATTGTATATTTTAATTCTACCCGTAATTCTAAAGACATTTTGAATATAATATCCTATATTTCAGTATATTCAAGTGTTCAAAATAAATACAGTAAAAATTTCACAAAAATCACAATTTTCGATCAAAATTATAATAATATAAATTATATTATAACAATATACAATACGATATAATTATATTCACAGCCTCGATTATTACTAGTTATAATTATATCGTATTGTATATTATAACAATATACAATACGATATAATTATATTCACAGCCTCGGTTATTACTAAAAAAATTGCCAATATTGCATAAAAAAAACGCATATTATTGCTCATCTACGGAGTTGACGATTCGGAATAAACTAAGGAAGCATTTTCAGCAGGTCTGACATGAATTTTAAAGGTTTTTTTGACACTTTACGTTTTCGATACCTTCTATTAGATTCTTCTATAGATTAGATTCGATATATTCTATTAGAATGATAAACGTTTCTAGGGGATCAAAGAAATAAAATTTCTGTAAACAAACAACTATGAATGAGTGTCGTCTTATTTAAAGAAAAGACGAATCCTACTCAACATTGCAATTAGTCATTTTCTGTTTATTGAAATTATTATAGAATCTTCAAAAAAAGTACATATATGCTCGAAGAAAAATCATAAGACTGAGCGGCTTTTAAAATGTATGACCGCCTGGCGTAAAAATAGAATGAAACGCAACTTGTTGTAACCTTAGGCAAGATGCATTTAATTCTATTTTCGCGTTACTATCGCATATTTCAATTTCACTACGCGGATGTTTATGTAATAATTTATTTGCAATAACACTTTAAACATATAAAAATGATAAGGCATTTATCAAAAACACATACAGTAAGCAACGAAAGTTATCATACACCCACTTTTTTGAAGTTTGCTTAAATTCTGATAATTTTTGTATTACAGCATTGATTTTTTTTGCTTCTGACAGGATAATAGCTTGTGATATTCTGCGTCTAATAAGCCGAAGTTGAAGGCGGTATGTCGATTGTGTGAAAATATATCGCTCAAAATGTAAAATTTCAATGTTTTCAAAGAAACGTAAATAACTTCGAAAATAGTAAATCTTCAGTGTATCTATTTGACTAACTGAGTAATTTTGAAAAAAAAAAATTTCCTAGACATGAATAAAATCTAAAGTTGAACCAAAAAATATCACGAAAAATTCAAAAAAAGCCCTGTACGCCGAACATTACTCCAACAAAAATTTAGGATTAATATCCCTCTAGATCTCTCTGTATTATTAAAATTTCAGGAACAGTGATTTTTACGAAAACGGTACTAAGAATGGTAGCATTTTGAATTTTCGTGATATTTTTGGTTCAACTTTAGATTTCGTTCATGTCCCGGATTTTTTTTTCAAAATGACTCAATTAGTCAAATAGATTTCTCTTTAACCCATTAACGCCCAAACGGACACAATTCTTCGTCCCTTTTGGAGCCAATCTCGAAGGAAATTAATGAATTCACGTAATAAAAACCACTTATCCTAATGTTTTCGGAGTGATCTTTCGATTTCCGGGTCATCAGGTTCTCATGATGAAATCATGAGAATTATATATTATGCACTTAGGGATGTAGCGCATTGAAGGTTTTTTTTCGAAACTTCGCAATAAATAGAAAATATATATTTTGAATTCGGGCGCATATCGGAACTTCTCGCATATTTATTCAAAGAATAGTATGTAGAACGTACTTTCTGTGGGTGTGAGAAAAACGTATATGCACCACGAGAAACAAGTAGATTGTGTACTTCCGGCGAGTAGTTTGCGCCCGAGCTCCCTTAAGTATTATAATTCTCATGATTTCATCATGAGAACCTCAACACCGGAAAAAAACCTTTGAGATTAGAATGACAAATAATTTTTACTCAGATAGAACGCATTTTTTGAAAAAGATTGAGAGGACATTTTCCATCAGAATTCTACGTAGACTGTAATTTTTCCGTTTTCAAATTTTGAATTTTCAAGAATGATGTCCGCCATACTGAATCCGCCATCTTGGATTTCAGACTTTTTTCACAGGAATAACTCAAAATGTTACTAAAACATGAAATGACAAGGAAAATTATAATTCCAAACTCGTTTACTTTTTATAATGAAAAACGCGCCATTTCTTGAGAAATCCGGCCGCCATTTTAAATCCGCCATCATTGAAAATTGAAAATTTTGTAAATATATTCTGTAGTATTATTTGATTGAGGAAAATGACTGTGGATCAAGAAAAACTCACAATAACATTATTTTCTCGTTAATACTAGAGAAAAATTCATATTTCATGAGATTTTATGCAATATCCGCCATTTTGAAAAGATTAGAGTCAGTTGAGGTCGGCAAAAAATTCTATCAACCCAACTATTGCCTCCACCTCCTTCCACAAACGGAGTAGGTTAGAGTACTTTTTGGACTAAAAAAAATTATAAAAAAAATAATCCCAAAATTTTCGGTACTTTTCTCTCCATAAAGTCAGCCATTTTTCTAGAGCATTTAATCACAATTCTGACCACGGAAATCGAAAGATCACATCCGAAACATTAGGATAAGTGGTTTTTATTGAGTGAATTCATTAATTTCCTTCGAGATTGACGCTCCAAAAGGACGAAGAATTGTGTCCGTTTGGGCGTTAATAGGTTAATACGAGTCCAACAACTTCGAAAGGGATTTACTATTTTCGAAGTTATTTACGTTTCTTTGAAAACGTTGAAATTTTACTTTTTTAGTGATATCTTTTCACACAATCGACATACCGCCTTCAACTTCGGCTTATTAGACGCAGAATATCACAAGCTATAATCCTGTCAGAAGCAAAAAAAAATCAATGCTGTAATACAAAAATTATCGGAATTTAAGCAAACTTCAAAAAGTGGGCGAATAATAACTTTCTTTGCTCATTGTACGTATTTACATACGGACCTCGTCATAACGGTTTAATAACGAAAACTTAAAACTTAAGAAGTTTAATTCGATGATCATTTATTTACTCGTACATGATTAATCGTTTTATGAAATATCAACAATGTATTAACTCTAAACATATATAGTGCCGGCCAAAAGTGGAGAAACTTTTTAAGTCACAAAAATTATTGATACTTAAAAATGCTATAAATGTCTAATATATAGGAAACTGTTTATAAGAGGGTACCCCTTAATATAACGAAAATAGACAGTCAACGTTGCCTGCATGCGGCCATAAACATAAGTAGAGAAACTTGCAATTAGGGTTTCCATAAAAGGGTTTTTTAAATTCAGGACAAGTGACCCCTGAAATCCGGACAAAATCCAGACTTTGCTGAAAAATACGCCATAAATTTACTTACATATGTACTTTAAAGGGCAAATAAAATTATAAACAGTTAAGAATTTATTTGTTTTATTAGTAAATACGTTTTAACGCAAAAAAATACATAAATATATGCTTATTATTAAGGTAAATGGTATATCAATATCATAAAACACAAATCTCTCTTCCCTGGTAAAAAAATAAAATCTATATTCTTTGGTAAAGAAAACGCAGTTGGCAAGTAGCAAGTATAAAAATAACTAATCTACGTGATATTTCTCTGATTTCTGAACTTCGTTCAGGATTGAAAAAAATTTTCTGGTGACATTAGTCATAAAACTTTTCCCGGACATTTTTTTCAAATTCCGGCCGGACTTCCCCGGATACCTTAAAAACCCAAACATGTCCGGGTAAATCAGGCCGTATGGAAAACCCTACTTGCAATACTGTTAGTCTTATACATATGAACACTGCTTGTGTGACGAGGTGCGTGCATTTGGCCATATTGTAGTATATCACTAGTACAATGTAACGATGTATAAATTTGCCCAACTTAAAGAAATTATTGTTGAAAAGTATCGTGAGGTGTTAAACAGATTGATATTGCCAAACAACTACATTTTAAAAAAAATGTGTTGTTTTCTGGGAGATCTATTAGAAGACGTTTGAGCGAGGGAAATTTAAAAAGCCAGAAAACCAGCCAAGAAAGCTTTCATTTCAAGAAAAAACAGTCTCGTTTGAAATTCGTATTGGAACATTTAACTTGGACTTATGATCAGTGAAAAAATGTACTTTGGTCCGATGAAAGCAAGTTCAATTTGTTTGGTTCAGATGGCACACAGTGGATGAGGCGTCCTGCTAATAAAATATTCAACCCGAAGTACACATTACCTACCATAAAACATGGAGGCGGTAATGTACTTGTTTGGGGATGTTTCTCTGGCCATGGGATGGGACCCCTTGTGAAAATTGAGGGAATTATGGATCGTCATATCTACCTAGACATACTGCGAACTAAAATGCTGCCGTTTGCAGAAGAAAACTTGACATTACTTTGGAAATTTCAACACGACAATGATTCCAAATACACGGCAAAAATAGTAAAAGATTTTTTGCAAAGAGTGCTATACAATGGCCAATACAAAGTCCTGATTTAAACCCCTTGGAGAATTTATGGGACCAATTGAAACGTGGCGTCAGACGCAGAAATCCAAATAAATTTACATATAAACATGAATTATTCAATGGAATTTAATTTCTGATGACAAGAAGTAATAAAAATAAAGGATATGCCACCAAGTACTAAGAACCTGTACATATTATTTTCATTATATTTAAGTACTAAGAACCTGTACATATTATTTTCATTATATTTAAGTTTCTCCATTTACATACGTCCACTAGAAATTTTTTTTTTTAATAAAATATAAATAGTTTTCTGTACAATTGTGTATTATTCAAGTACCCTATCAATAAGCATATTATTAACAACAAAGGATTACACATCAAGTTATCAAATTCATATTTTATATGAGATCTTAAAAGTTTCTCCACTTTTGGCGGACACTGTACATAAGTACATACATATTATTATTATACTTTATAAAATGTAAGTTACGTTGCTTGCTGACGCTGAAAGGGTCAATATCGACATAAACATATTTTCAGAAAAATAAAAACTCGACTTCAATCTAGTTATATGTGAATGGAAAAATACAAGTATACGTAACTGAACTATAACAAGACTTTTTGTTTTTTCTATTATTCATACTCAGTGTGTATGCTCTAAAGCTAGGGATAGGCGAATACAATTGTTTTCATAGATCAATCAACTAAACAAATACTCAATCGATTATTTTATTCAGTCTTACCGTTTCAATATCTTCACCGTTTTTACCTCTTTTATTTTAGAGGTTTATGTCCAAATTACAACTTTTTGAAAATGTATTTTTCATTTTTGTGCAATTACGTATGAGCGGAACAATTGAATACATTACAATTTAGTGTCATCGATTTCCTATATTCGAATTTATTTAATTTATTATTTCGTAATACTATTTATCTAATGGTTTATAGCACAGTGTGGCTTATAACGTCGTATAAGCCACATGTATATACGTCAGCAACGAAATTATTTATACACCCACTTTTTTGAAGGTTGCTTAAATTCTGAAAATGTTTGTACTACAGCATTGATTTTTTTGCTTTTGATAGGATTCCTGCTTGTGAAATTGTACGTCCAGGAAGATCAAGTTGAAGGTGATATGTCGATTGTGTGAGAAAATATCGATAAAAAAGTAAAATTGTTATCGTAAAAAAACGGTGCATAACTCCGAAAATATTAAATCCTTTTGAAAGTTCTTGGTCTTATATTAAAGAGAAATCTTCAGAGTATATAACTAACTGAGCCATTTTGAAAAAACTTTCCTAGATATGAAAAAATTCTGAAGTTGAATAAAAAACATCATAAAAATTAAAAACTACGTCTTTAGTCTTCGTAAAATTCATGAAATTTTAATAAAACACAGCGAGCTCTAGAGGGATATTGTTTCGTAGATTTTTTTAGAGTTATGTGTGACTTAGGAGGTTTTTCTGAATTTTTACTATATTTTTAGTTCCACATTAGAAATTTTTTTGTCTAGGAATTTTTGCAAAATGTCTTAGTCAGACAGATACTTTGAAGATTTCATTTTAATAAGTTTTAATCCTTGAAGCAAAAAAAAGCGATATGTAGTACAAAAATTATCAGTATTTAAGCAACCTACAAAAATGGGTGTGTGAATATTTTTGTTGCTGACTGTATATTTGATAATAATACAAATAACATATTCATCCCCGAAATACACTTGAATGGAGGAAAGTGAATGATAAAATAGCAGGCGTTTTTCTGATCTTTGATCTTTGGCATTACGTCTATTAGTATCCGTTATTAGGTACCAATAACACGTACACGCATTCTTTCTTTTAAAGCATTATTCCAGGTGTTCCGTGTTTTTTTTTTATCAGGAATTTAGGGTTTTGTAGAAAAAGTAATTTGAAGTAAAAAAGTTCATATTGTGACGAGACAATCACCCTACGCCGGCGTCCGTAAACAATAAACAAAACAAGAGTGACTCACCGACACCTCACCGCGTTGCGGAAACTTCTCGAGCTTCCCGCGACGCATCGAGAAACATTCCCGAACCATCTCGAGCCTGGCCGCTTGAAATAAAATAGCCGAGGCCACGGCAAGGCAGTTAGTCTTTGACATAAATTTACTGTGCCGTGAGCTTTGTAAAACATTCGAATATAAATTGTACATAAATAAATTAGTGTTTGTTAATTTAGTGCTTAATCCATATTTGTATTTATTTAAATAAATTGTGTTTGTTGAAAGTGCCTGTTTGAGTTTTTCAGTCCTAACGAACCCTAAGTGGACAACACGTTACACTATGAGCATAGGCCGTTAAAAGCTTTAGTTTTCAATATACACGGTGATACACTTTAATATTTAAAATAAAGTAGTCTAATGAAAGCTCAATTACAGAATTTCCATTTAATTATAGAATCAGTGGCTTGCGTACGAGTATTCCGTACCCATTTCAAATCAAAATTCCTACGTCAATGGATGTTTTTAGGTTTGCTTGGTTTCACTTATTCTTTGGAAAACTAATGAAAAAAAGCAACCAGTTATATTCCAAAAGTGCTTCATTTTTTTATAAAAACAAATATATAATCCCAAACAAGTATTTGGAAATTTAATAATCAACTACCATACTGAGAATAATGTTAACTAGATAAATTGTTCTACGTGACGTCCCTCCTCATCTAAACCCTTTCAGTACCACTACTAAATTGACTATTCTTCTCAATGTATTTCGCTTAGTACTAACACTATTCTTCTAAAATTTGTACATTTTCTGGGGATTACTATGTATATATACTTCATTTTTTTCTATGTCCCAAAGGTAAAAGTTTAAACGAACCGACTGAAATCTACCTGGCCATAAAATTGTCTCAGTTTCAAGTAATAAAAATTCCCCTTAAACATTCGTCGAGTCACTGGTGCGCTATTATGTACTAGGCAACAATTATGCAGAACTAAAATTTTGTATGTTTTACAGTTTGTCTGTGAGCTGGTATTTGTTCTTGGTACATGTGGAGGTAGTTTACACCATTCAATTAAACAGTTAAACTCAGTTTTAAAGCGGTGCCAAAAGGGTTTAGATGAGGTTCGTCATGTGGAACAATTTATGTTGTTTACATTATTTTTAGTAGTTTATTATTTTTTGTTTTTAATTTGCAAATTGTTGCCTACTTCGAAAAAATACAGGGTCTGTCCGGAAAGTAATTGGACTGATTTTATTAAAATGTATTGACAATATCGGTACATTGACTTAATATTCTTCAAAGCAGAACCCTTCTGCATCAACACAGCGTTCCCAGCGACTCTGCCAATTACGGAAGGTCCTTCAAACTTAGAAACCGGAAGGGATTTTAACTCCCTCGTCACGGCCTTTTGAATGGCCGGGACCAAGCCGAGGTGCCGCCCTTGATAACCCGTTTGAGTCTGGAAAAGAGAGAGAAGGCTGGGGGCGCGATTGGTTGTACAGAAAGCTAAGATGGGGTCTTACCGGAAATCTAAAGAGCAACGTTGCCAGAACTAACTCTGCATTATAAGGCTTTATAAAAACCCTATATTTACAAAATACATTTATGTACGATCAATTAATATAAGCCAATTTAATTTTCAGACTGCGTTGCGTATCGTATAATAAAGTTTACTGTTATCTTTTTTCAACCCAACTACTGTGAAATAATTTTAAACAGTTAATATTACTTTAAACAGCTGTGAAACAATTTTAAAATATCTAATAGGAATATTATGTTGATATGACAACAGCGAGGTAGAACGAACGGTCCCATGCGTCGACTTCTACGTACAAAATTTCGGCGAATCGTAACTCAGGTCAGAGTGGGGCTCAGGTCACTATTACTGCAAAGCGATACACAGAAAATACATCAGAATACATTAGTGAATATTTGAATAAACGTACTAGGAAGCGTACTATTACACGACGGTATTTAGGTGGGGTAATGTGAGTGGTCACGAAAAATGAAACTTAAAAGGACTTACCCATTAAAACTCATAAATTGTTTAATACAACGTAACATTACTTTTTAACTAGCGTATGATATTTTGCAGGGTATATTTTTGCAACATTTTTCGTCTTGTTAAACAGTTGCAGTTTTGATACAACTGATTTTGTGTTAGTTAATTAATTTTACCTGATCTTTATCTGACGAAATATTAGTCTTCCTCGTCTCATAACAGGTATTATGGGAGCAGGAATTTGGAACAGGTATACCCTGGAAAAACAAGTCTTCCTTCAAAGGCAGACCTATTCCAAATATCCGTTTGGCAGGTATAAAAATTTGGCAAGTAAGACTCGAATATTTTGTCGGTTTAAATGTAAAATTGATGAAGTAAATTCTAATCAATTGTAAGGAAACCGCAATTGTCCATCAAGAGACGAAGAAAGCAATAGTGTATTGCTATCACCGACTTGTGATCTATGGCAACAACACGAATCCTGTATGCCCCACTGACGTAATCACCATGTTCATGTTAGTAGCATCTGCGCATGTCAAATTTAATATCCCTTACAGACCGACCACCAAAATACCATTTAATTATTTGAACTTTTTCGTCAATATGATAAATATCCATTTTTATTTTTATCAATGTTATCATAACGTATTGTAGTGCTTCTACAATACGCTAGTAATAACGCACTTCTCTAATCAGGCACTAGGCCAGAATAAAATATAAAATGGTATTTCAAAATTTAACACAAACAGCCCTATCGACAAACCGGATGCCTTTCATACGCCTGCGCTAGCGACTGGATCGCAATTGGTTCTCACCTCATGTTAAAGAAGTTAAATTATCGATTGCCCTTCATTCGGCTATGTACGCATTAGGGTGCCGCTTACTGTATATTTTAAATTTCACAGGAGGCAATATGTCTTTCTAGCATTATTATACAATGTCGAAAGGCATTTTTTTAAAGGCAATTTTGAGCACTATTTAATCACATAAAAATCCAATATGGCGCCCGTAAAAAAATCCATATTAATGGCATTAACTCAGAAACAAATGAAAAAAAGACGTTTATAACGTCAGTGAAAGCATCTTAAAAAATTCCCAGTTTTTTGCAATCATCTCGAAAACGGTTACAGAGGAATCAAATTTGAAAAAAATGTTGACGAGGTTTTAATTAACGTCCTCTAAAACTTTCCTGATTTAACCATTTTTCTATCTCCAACAATAACTGAGCTATCAATGCATGCATTACCGATTTGGTACAGACTGTATGCATGCCTATGGAAGTGAATTTTAATGTGTTAATCTTATACTGATTAAATCTGGTCTAACGCTCTAATCGATTGAATATTTTAAACCTATCGAGTAATACTCAAGTAATATCGTAATAATGTAACGCATACTCGTGGTTAAACAGTGAACGCACACACCTTGTAAACAAACAACGATATGCTATTTTAATAGCATTTGACTGACGTAACGGGTATTTGCGTAATCGATGATGAATAATTGTCGATTTTCTAGTCGCGATAAAACTTATTATTATTAACAATTATTGCCTATTGGAGTTTTACGGGTTGTCGATAGATTACAGTCGTAAAATTTAATTTAAAAAATAGATTGCTGCAAGAGTAGAGGAAAAAATAAAGCGGGACTTAACCGCATAGTGCAAAATACATACACACAAAATACGCCTCGGTTTCAAAGGAATGTCTTTTAGAGATCAATTGCAGCTTTAGAAAAAATACAGGTACTTATTGTACAAAATTCGGTTTCCTTTAAGGATTAATAAAAAAATAAACAAAGGTGAATAAAATAGTAAGCTTACAATAGGCAAAAGTAGGAAAAGCAGGTATTATTGAACAATAAGATTTTATCAGAGTCAGAAGCGACTCAGAAGAATCCGATTCAACCATTACTTTATTGGTGCGCTCTTACATTATATTTTTGTGTCTGTATTGCGTTTTCATACAACTTCTTTCTTCGTTTCATTATTTTTATTTATTTAATTTCTTTGTACTGTAAACATGTACAAAATGTGCACCATGATGTTCGAAATATTCGGTAGTTTCTATTATTGCGATCTGTAAAAAATATATTGAGGTCCGAGTACTTAAGCCCGCTGTACAGTTCGCAATTTTTCTTGCGGCAATTTTTATTGCGCAAGAAATTTCGATGTGCAATTTTTATTGCCAATTTAAGTTAACAGCTACTGTTATCAAAATATACTGATAAACTCAGTTGCTACGAGTAGGTTTATCCATTTTAAACAAACAAAATAGTCATAATAAATCAATTTCAGTGAGGGAAAATTCAGAAAACCACAAAATACAGAAATTTCAGATATCACAAAACACAACACAAAAGACGCCATCGCACGTTGCACGTTGAGCAGTGGCGGTTGGTGATATTTCAGTTAGCCATATCTTGAAAACGACGCATGGGACCCACTTCACTATTTAGGTGATGACTATACACCTCTTACAGAAAGGATTTATAGTGAAAAAAACCGTCAACAAAGTTTGCGAAAAAAATTTCAAAAAACCTGGACACTCCCTGGGATCTCAGTAACGCTCTGTGGAATATTTGCAGTAATTTTTTTTTTCATAATCTAGAAACAAATATAAGGAGAGGTTTTTCGATTTGTTACAAAATATTTTTTTTTTCGAAATGTTATGGCCATTTTAATTTTAATTTTATAGAAACATTTTGTTTCCCAAATTTAAAATGACCATAACTTTTTGAAAAAAAAAATATTTTATAACAAATCGAAAAACCTCTCCTTATATTTGTTTCTAGATTATGAAAAAAAATTTACTGCAAATATTCCACAGAGCGTTACTGAGATCCCAGGGAGTGCCCCAGTTTTTTTGAAATTTTTTTCGCAATTTTGTTGACGGTTTTTTCACTATAAATCCTTTCCGTAAGAATTATATAGTCATCACCTAAAAAGTGAAGTGGGTCCCATGCGTCGTTTTCAAGATATGGCTAACTGAAATATCACCCACCGCCACTGACGTTGAGGTTATGTCAAACAGCTGGTAACGTAAAAAATGTCAAATGTCACCTCAAAAAATTAAAAATTGGAGATAGTCGCAATAATTATAGCTCCGGGCTTGAAATTTTTATCTGCAAGAAATTGCACGAACAAACGAAATAAATACGCATGCGTACAATACAAATTGTGAACTGTAAAGCGGCCTTTAAAAATTAATTTTGACATCAGTCACGTGACAAGTGGTATGGCGGTGAACTAAAGAAATGTCTCGAAACAATGATAATTTTTGTTGTCCCATGAAAAAAATGTATTTGAAAAAAGTGCTTAGAATATAATCTCAAATGCGTATGCTTTGCTTTGCTTTGAAGAATAAAATATTGCTGTATGAATGGCACTATACTACTTTTGTCGTACATACACTGCATGAAAGCACATTTTACTTTAGACTACCACTATTAAAATTGCACAAGTATCATCTTAAAAGTAAAATAATAATTACGATATAACGATGTTCGTTACGGTTAAACGAAGCGGAGCACAAAATTATCGCGAAAAAAAGAGTGCCTTTCGTTAAACTGATACCTACATAAAATACGTACAATTAAATTAATCACGTTAATTAAATTAAATTAACTTGAGTCAAGAAATAAAATAGCAATGTAAACGTACCGGGTTTTTTCACTACCTCCCCCAATTTTTTTAATTTGGCTTTATATAGGGTGTTACAGAAAAGAGCGATAAATAAAAATGTATTTTTTTCTAATGGAACACCCTGTTTATTATATCACTAAATACCTGTAATTGGGCACATGTCCCCGATTACAAATATATATAGTTTGTTATACTTATTTTAAAAATCTAAGCAAAAAACGACTGTTTCAATTTTACGCGTAGTATGCAATGGATTCAAGATTCAAGAATGCGCTTGCAATTAATTGTTAGGATATATCACAAAACCTAAAGAAATAAAAATTCTTTTTCTTGCTTTTTACTCCATAACCTAGTAGTAAACTTATACTACACGTAAAATACCATAACTACACGTAAAATTGAAATAGGCGTTTTTTTCTAACTTTTCTAAAATAATTAAAATAGACTATTCGTAATCAGGGAGCCGAATTATTTAGTGAATAATACATAGGGTGTTCTATAAGAAAAAAACAAAATTTTATTTACTACGCTTTTCTGCAATACCCTATATACATATATGAAAGCTACCTATATCACAAAAAACTTAACATTATCCTACAACTTTTGTATTTAACGTTTTTTGTTTATATAAAGCCAAACAAAAAAAGTTAAGGGGGGGTCCGTTTACAGTGAAACATCCGGTACATACATGAAAATAATTAAAAACTTACGGTTTGGTAGGCACGCTTTTAAAACGGTGAATTCGTGTTAACGCCAATATTTACCTGAAACAAAAAACGTTTTTGAAAAATTTAAACTTGTTTAAAGTATGTCTTGGTTCTGAGAGCTCTTTCGGAAGAGTCAAATCAGTGTATGAGCTATATAATTCTTATTATTATTATTCGTTTGAGTTACATACAATACATTCAACCACGATATTCTGTACCTAAGTATATACGATAGCAAACTCTTTTGTGGCGATTAATCATCATAACATAGTATAAAACAAAGTCGCTTCCCGCTGTCTGTCCCTATCTATCTATCTACTACCTATGTATGCTTAGATCTTTAAAACTACGCAACTGATTTTGATGCGTTTTTTTAATAGATAGAGTGATTCAAGAGGAAGGTTAATATGTATAATACATACATGCATAATATAGTAGAGAAACACTGATAATTTTAGAGGTTTCTAATGTGATGTCGTAAACCGTGCGAAGCCGGAGCGGGTCGCTAGTTCCATAATATGATTGAACTCCACTAAAAAGTATTTAATGCATTTCATAAATATATGACTAATTGAATATATGTTTGTTTATTGTTTATTCACTATATAATTTTTAATAGATGTCACTAAATATCAACATTACTCATATCATATATCAACAATAATTCATAACAGTGAGTATACTCACAGTTATGAATTTTTTTTGGGACCATTTCAGTTTCTTTCATCAGTTCTCAGCTAATACAAAACATTGATAAAACGTTCCTATTTTATTATGTTATACTAGCTGTAACCCACTACTTCGTTGGCAATGATCAAATCAAATAAAAAAAATTACAAAAAACAAAAGCTGGAATATGATTCTTTAAAAATGCCGGTTTGCTCATTTTGCCGAAGGACCTGTCAATTTGCTCATCTGCCATAATTGCAATTTTTAATTCATTACATGGAAAAAAAACGTAAGTTTTTTAATTTTAATTATGAATGTAATTAATGTTTTTTTGGTTTTCGAAACCTAATGTCAGTGCATTAAAATCAAGCCCTATTATGTGTTTTATTTATACTATATTAGTTACCATGTATCATAAAAAAAAACGTCCTCAAAGTATGCCGTGGAATTGACCGCGCACGTCTTGAACTATTAGGTACTCTTAAAACTGTCAGGTTTCTGAAGTTTTTATCATTAAGATAATGGTAATCGCGGAAGAACAAAACAATTGTATGATCGAAAGTTACTTTAGAAATGGTAAAAAGTCAATGACAATGACAGAAATGAAAATCTTAATAATAAAAACTTCAGAACTTGACAATTCTAAAGACTGTTTTATACATACCAATTTATTGCACAATAAATTGTAGAATTTATTTTTTAATAAATTGTCCAATTTTAGTATCTGTTTACACTTTGCAATATTTGTAACAATATATTGGGCAATTTCAACACTACCAACTCTCAATGACTAAAACCTAAGTTATCATAGGTTTGTCCCTAAGAGAAATTGCTTATCTCATATTAAGTTGGTACAATGAAATCAATGTAAAAAGTTACTAAATATCCCTAAAATTGGCCAAGAAATTAGAGCAAGTTCTAAATTCTACAATTTATTGTGGACAATAAATTGGGCGCAATTTCTGTTTTACACGTATTCCAATAAATTGAAGGTCAACTTGTACAATTTGTTGTGAGAAAAATTGGTGTGTGTAAAACAGTCATTAGACAAACAATTCATGATATGCGGGATCGATTCCATGGTATACTTTAAAGATTTTTTTGATCCTACGATAAGTTGGGACCATTTCCAGTTATACCGGAAGTGAATAAAATATGACAACTATGTCAATAAATGCAGATTTATGTCCAATATCCACTTCTAAAATCGCATTCTTTTATCTCTAGAACTTAGAATTACTTGGTATAGGTATACCTAATCAGACATCGAATAATTATGAAAAATGAAAAATAGAAGTGAAGCAACCAATAAAAAGCAACCAGTGGTCCTCGCAATATGTTAGTCGTTAAAACGAGAAGTGCAGAGTTACTCCTTTTTCACAACTGGCAGATGTCTGATCAGTCTGAGACCATGGCCTTACTGCAAAAACCCGTTCATATTTGATCAAACTAGAGATAACTGAACTATTAAGCCGAAAATTAGTAGAATAATAAGAGTAATTACAATGTAATTTGTACTGCCCTTTAAATGAGATTTTTAGTTTTTTCTTAAAGTAAATAGTTTGATGAAAAAGCAGATTTTTTCTTTTTGAAAAAAAAAAATGTTAATGTTAGATATCTCGATAATTACTTTTTGGACTTAACGGATTTTTGGTTTCACTATTAAAGAATTTATCAATAGTATTTTTTAGGTAATCATGTAATGAAAAGGAAGGCGAATGAAATATAAATCCCATCGTTGAAAAATATTAAATTTCTTTAATTTTAACTAGGCCTAAAGATCGCAAGAATCGCATTGAAGTCAAATATTTAGGAACTAGAAGTCACACTTAATCAAAAAGTATTAGCAAAATATACAGTAATTAAAACTACATAAAGCAGAGGAGCCGAGTCATGAAAATTATCGCCTTCAGCAGGTCCCTTGCTTAACAACTTTCATAATGTTCGGAAACTTCGGCTGACTGTCAGGTCCAGTTCTTGAAAAGATTTTTTTGCCAATAATGATCGATTTAAGATATGTTAGTCATATGCTAGAACACCAAGCTGTAGGAGTCGCCACTCATCTTTCAAAAAGTCTTCATCCACACCGAAATCGAGTCGTAACATTTTATATACAAGAGCGATACTACGAGGACTTGAAGAATCTTTTATGTGATCAGGCTGAAGACACTTCAAGTGCTTTCCGTCAGGTCATTTATTCATTTATTTTTCTTAAAGAACGTAATACTTTAATACGGACGTAGTACCCAATAGCTATAGTCACTTGTTGTTACGGTGCCCAGGAGATGAAGTCTCTTAACTGTTTGTGAGCTCTGAAATAGTGACAATAGTGTCCATATTTTGGACATAGTAAAAAAAGTGTCGCGATTTGAAAATAGCGATAAATGGTGATAATAGTCACTCGCTACCAACCCTGCAGTAAGCCCACGAGATATGCAGCGGTGTTTTTAGAAACAAATTTCATTCTACGTGTAATATAGTCATCCAAAAAAAACGTCATCAAAGTTGGCCGAAAAAAAGACGTATTTCTATTCTTAATCGAATTTATAACCTTATTTACTTGTCAAGACTGTCACATCATATGACAGCCATTGTTTATTTTACACATTGTGACAGTCACTTGTCAAAAGTTTGACACAAACGAAAAGCTAAGACATGACCGCTATTTCCATCCCTCTCGCTCATAGCCAGAGTTGACAACGTTTTTTTTTGGATGTCTCTATACTTAACTCACATGTAGACTAAAAGTAGTGGAGTGGCAGACTAAGTTCCATTCATTTAACTTTTTTTTGTTTTCTACTATGATTCGTATTTAAAAATGACTAGTTAGCACAATTTAAAAGGCCCATAATTTGGCATTTAAAAATTGCAACAATGTGTACTTAATAATCGTTTTCTCGCGCTCCACACATCGATTAATCACTTTATTCGAGCGAGTTTTAAAACTGATAAAGATAAATTCGAATTTTTCCTGCCTGGGCCCGAGAACGCGGGGGCATAAATTTACATTTTAAAAACGTTCAATGTTTGCGTTCGGTTTTAAAGCTCGCAGAAAAGATAGGAAAAGTACTGCACCACGACGACGCACCTCTCTTCTAAAATATTCTGATTATATAACTCGCATCCGTATTACTAATGCGATAAAAATGAGGGGCGGAATTTACCGGCGAAAACAGAAAACTGATTTGTTATTTTCGACTAGCTGAACTCAATTAAAGCAGCGCTATTTGCATATATCACGCGGCGAGGTTGGTTGCGCTGAACAATGGAGAGAACCGTAAAATGAAATATACGGCTGTGGATGGAATAAAAAAGTTAGAGCGGGCATTCGAACAATGTAAACGACTTTTTAACATTCTGATGCCGATGTATAATAATAGTGCGCTTTTACCTGAAATAGTACGCACACATACAGTACCTAGTGGTCAAAAAATAAGAGCGAAGTGATTTTATTTAAGTTATTTCATAGCATTTAATGTGCAGCACATTTAAAAAATTATATATAGTTTCAGTTTATAAGACCACTCCACACACCAATAAAGGAAAAAAACGCGTTTAGTTTAAACTCAAGTATCTTTTTATTCAAAGATATAAATACATAATAAATTCCAATGGATATTAAACATGGACAAAAAAATAAAAGTAGGTATTGTACAAAGAAAGCCGCGAATAAAAATAACTGTTACAAATCCTGATAACATTATTACTACATTAGTACTTTGTAAAATGGCCTTTGTTTTTCAGAACAGCTTCGCATCTCCTTGGCATAGAATCGTTCAATTTTCTGCAAGGATGGAATACCATGCTTTCTTAACTTCTTCCCACAGCATATTTTTGTTTGCCGATTTTTTAAAAGCAGTTCGGTTTTTTAACTCTTTCCAAAGATTCTCAATAGGATTTAAGTCTGGTGACTGCGAGGGCCACTCTAAAACTGATATTTGATTGCTTGTAAACAACTGATTAACTGTGCGTGCCGTATGTTTGGGGTCATTATCTTGCTGGTACGATAAAACGATCTTAACGGCATATTTTCTTCCGCGTAGGGTAGCATGACTGTTTGCAAGATGTGCAAATTAATTTCTTTAGTCATTATAGTTTCTTTAATCCTAAATATTAATTTACCCACTCTATTATAAGAAAAGCAGCCCCATACTTTAACATTTCCTCCGCCATGTTTAACTGTACCAATAGTATTTCTCGTTCTTACGTCTTCGTACATACAATATTCCATATGATCCAAAGATATTTATTTTTGTTTCGTCACTGAAAATAATGTGCCAATTTCGTTGATAGTTGGGTTACAATTGTCTCGAGCAAATTTCAATATTTGCTGTATATTTCTCTTACTCAGGAATGGAACTTTCTGGCAACTCTACCATACAATTTTCTTTCTTTTAAGCGTCTTATTGTCCGGGTACTAACGTTTAAGGTCCGGGTACTAACGTTTAAGCATAATCTCGTTTTTATAGTCACAGATGTCGAAAAGGGATCTTTACCAACTTCACGTGCTATACGATGATCAAGTTTTCGTGTTGTTTTTCTCGGACGGCCTCTCTTTTCTGGTGTTTTTTCTGTTACATTTTGTTCTTTTAAAACCTTTGCAATAACACATGGTGATCGTTTACTGTATTCTTCACGAAATTATTATGCGAATAGCAATGAGCATAAAAGTAAAGCACTCTTATTTTTTTGTCCAGTGGAATTTGGCTCAAACAGTAAACAAATTTTTGTGTTCGGAAATAAGAAAAAATGAAATTGGTTTACAATACTCCAGCAATGAAGCCTAATGGTGTGTGCACACGAAATTAATTAATTTATTTTATCTGATCAAGAACTCACGATATTAATTGAATTTTGGTGAACTTTGTTTGGCACTCTTATTTTATTGGCCACCACTGTATTTACGTTTGTCAAATATTTCCATGAATAAGCATGTACGATGTTCAACAATTAGGTAAATAACGAGACTTTTTTATTGACAAACTTAAATTAAAGAATGCAATGAAATTAAGGTTGCGGGTCTTGGTAAAAGGTTCTTCCCTCCATGCACCATTTTAACACTTAACATTTTCGTCTGACACGGCAATTAGAGGGGCGGTTTTAAGTATTGGGACACGAATGCAGTCTTTAGAGTGCTTGAGAAAGTGACGTTTGTCCATTATAAAACTGTTGGTAAAAATGTCTGACACGGCCTCCAAGGGTAAACATGAAATAAATATGGTTTGTTTCAGATATGAGTGTAAATTGTTCTTATGCTTTCTTTGTATTCCTATTTATGTTTTGTCGATGTTATAATAGGAGTTTGAATTTGAGAAAGTCGCTTACATCTCAAGAATTTCAAAAGGAAGCGGAAAAATATATCTGCCTGAAATTCACAGATTTTTCCCATTTCTCAAATGTTGACCCTGATTATGAAAATCATGACAGTGAACTGGATAGAGAATCGAATTCTTCATCAAATGGTTCCCTTGCAGAAATAATTGGGACTGAAGATAATGATAATCGGTCATGTTTCTCTTGGCACGAATATTCTGGAAACCAAAAAAACATTTCCACTTACCGGCAAAGAGGGCATTCAGAAAGATTTGCCAGTAAACAGTACACCTTTGGATATACATACAGTGTCCGCCATAAAATTGGAACCATATGGGATTTTTTTATATTAGGGTTTGATAAAAACTTTTGGTGGCAATCACTTCTGCTTCCAAAATAACTTAAAATGCACTTCAATGCCAATGCACAATGCAATTCAAAGTTGACAGCTGAATAAAAATTTGTGAAACGTGTCACGGATTTCCCAACTATTTAGAAATTTGGAATGAGTTGGCGCATTTCAAAGTACCTGAGGGTACTAAACTCTGCCTAAATTTTTTCGAAAAAAAACATTTATTATAAAAGTTATGAACAAGTGAAATTTTATGCAGCGATTAAAACGAACATTTTTATCTCGAAATGGAAGGCTCTAATAGAACAATTTTATAGGACAACTTTTTTCGAAAGGCACTGAACTTTTTGGAAAAAATTGTTTGAACCTTAAAAATGGTAAAACAAATAAAAAAAAAATTGTTTATAATAAAAAAAGCTGATTCAAATGAGCAAACTTTGCATTCCAATTATTCGTCACTCGCATCATATTTTTATACACACATTTATTTTTCGATTTATTTAAAGGATTGTAACAACGATTACCTCGAGGCATGGTTGCAATAAGCTTAGAAAAGCTAACTCATTCAATAAAACAGTTGAGAAACGACAAATCACATGTTTTTTTCAAGTTTAGACGCGTATACGGTGCGAGCACTGGCACCGCGCGCGGGCGTAACGTCCAACAAAACAGCGTGCAGTTTATTTGCAAACAGCGATCCCAAAATTTTGTTTTTTCTAAATATCTGGGAATGTATAACGAGTATTTAGAAAAAGAGAAAATTTTAATAAGTGATGGAGAACATTGAATTCTCAGCATTTTTTTTATTATAAACAATACTTTTTTTATTTGTTTAACCATTTTTAAGGTTCTAACATTTTTTTCCAGAAAGCTCAATGTCTTTCGAGAAAAAGTTGTTCTTAATGACATTTTACGCCTATATGCCGATTTTGAGCGAAACATTTTGATATCCAAATGTTAATCGAAGTTCCGTAACTAGCTGATCTGAAAACATTTAAAACGCTTCAAAGCAGAATAAAGTCTGCCATTGCAATGCATACTGTGCTAAGAATATTCGTAGGTATCGTTGGTTTTAAGGATTATTGATATTCTTAATTGAAAAAAAAGGTACGGTCTGGATTATCTCTCCGATTCCAAAAAAATCACCCATTGTTTTTCAGTTTTTTTATTAAACTTTATTTTATTAGTACAAAAATGGTTTTAATTACAATTCGGCTATCTTAACACAAAACTACCACTTAAAAATAACAAACAATAAATAAATAAAACACTTTGAAAAGAATTTAATATGCAAAAACATCAGTAATAGCCATGGAATGCCGTTGCCAACCTGCATAAACCTTGCGTATAATAATGCATTGCGCGATCTGAGGAGGAACCTCTTACTTGGTACTGAAGAACTGAGAGACCGGAACTGGCTGAAACAGGAAGTCACGAGACATCCCTGCCAATCACGCCCAGCAGTACGAGCCTCCTCCCTACGCTTTAGCGGAAGCACGAAAGAAATTTCCGTTCATATATAACTCACCCTCGTATAAATATTTAATACACTACACAAATAATTTTTATAAATTTTGGTTCTAATTAAATAATTGTTAATGTATATTTAAATAATGTAATTTAAAATTTAGATTTCAATAGATTTCATCATTGATTTAAAATAGTTGCAAAGAACTTCAACTAAGCTGACTGCAAGATTTCAAAAATGATTTCATACAGACTGCAGAGCAAATGTAAAAGACTTGTGAACACCAGTGAATCGCCCCTCGACATCAAATATATTACATTATGCCACCCCCGCACATATTTACGGTGAAATTAATTATTGTAATGGAAATCTCACCAATCTCGTTGACTTTTTGACAGGTTACCCTTCCATTTTTAAGATCGCTGAACACGAATGTAACATTAGTTTTGGCGGTAAATTTTTTTTTAGCCTTCACGAGGTTATAATTAATTTTTAGGTCAGTTTTGGATCTCTATGACCTAAAAGTAGAAATTTTTACTTTGCTTCTTTTCCGTAGACCGTATTTATTTGTCATCCTGAATCAGTAGCTAAAATGTTGGTGTAATTTGCAGATACCCTATATATTGATGGAATTCACCTGATTATTACATATTTTATATTTCTTAACAGTAGGTTTTTTGATGAGAGAGAAAATTGTATTTTACCTCAAATAACTTTTAATTTGCAAAAGTAGAAAATCATTCCCATAGGGGAGAAAGGGGCACATGGGACCGGCGGAGCACATAGGTCCTCTCGATTTATTTTATTACAGGTAGCGCTATCTATTAGAGAATGTCCAAAATAGCAAGATAGCCGTGCCATTTCCATTGTATTTCAGTTATAACAATGTCCGTGTAGTGTGAAGGTGGCGGTGAACAAAAAAGTTATTTTAAAGGTGAGTAATGTTAAATTTTATATTTTAATCAAGTGTGATTGTCGTGTTATCATAATCATAACATAGTATAAAACAAAGTTGCTTCCCGCTGTCTGTCCTCTATCTATCTATCTATCTATCTACTACCTATGTATGCTTAGATCTTTAAAACTATGCAACGGATTTTGATGCGGTTTTTTTTTAATAGATAGAGTTATTCAAGAGGAAGGTTTATATGTATAATACATGCATAATATAGTAGAGAAACACTGATAATTTTAGAGGTTTCTAATGTGATGCCGTAAACCGGGCGAAGCCGGGCCGGGTCGCTAGTTGTTAATATACCGTTATCTATTATTATAGCCAACAAAAACACGACTATTTTCCTACAAAACAAGCTGATTATCGAAGACGTAAACAAACGTTGTGTCGAGTGGCGGGAGTTTTAAAATTAACTATGGCGCTGGGGCACAGAGGTCCACTCAGGGGAAGGGACCTAACCCTTCGTGGACGGAGGAAGATATGACAAAAGCATTGGAAATGATACACCGAAACGAAATCTCAGTTCGAAAAGCATCTGAACGTTTTCGAATACCTAAGACTTGTCTTTTGCGACGGAAAAATAACCAACTGATGCCAAAAACTCCAAGGTAAAGAGAAGGATGCCAAAACAACAAGAGACTGAATTAGTGGAGCATATTTTAGACTTAGAAAGGCGCTTTTATGGCATAACCTCTTTGGATGCTCGTCGGTTTGCATTTGAGTTAGCAGAACACTTGCAGTTAGATCATCCATTTAACAAGACTGCAAAATTCGGCTGGTAACGACTGGTCAACGGGATTTAAAAAAAGAAATCCTCAACTTTCTATCAGAGCTCCAGAGCCTACTAGCATAGCACGAGCGGCAGGATTTAATAAACCACAAGTTCAGAAGTTTTTTGATGTTTTACGATCAGTTCTAGAGGCCAATAATATTCAACCAGACCAGATATATAACATTGATGAAACTGGTATTAATTCGGTACCGGTTCCTAGAAAAATATTAGCCGGAAAAGGTAAAAAACAAGTCGGGCGGATAGTGAGCACTGAGCGAGGGTTTACTGTCACTGTAGTTTGTGGGATTTCTAGCTGCAGGATCCTACACTCCACCATTTTTTCTTTTTTCCCCGGCAGCAGCGAATGAAACCATTATTTATGAGAGGATGTTCACCAGGTGCAGTTGGTTATGCAAACGGTTCTGGATGGATGGATTCCGATCATTTCGTGAAATATTTGGACCACTTTATAAACCACGTGAAGCCCGGTCCGAACAAGAAAATATTATTAATCCTTGATAATCACAATAGTCACAGGACACTAGCTGCAATAACTAAAGCAAGACAAACCAATCTTATAATGGTTTCTCTTCCACCCCACACCAGTCACCGCCTACAACCCCTCGACTGCACTGTGTTTAGGTCTTTGAAACACTAGTATGCAAGACAGTGTGATTTATGGTACACTAATAATCCTGGATCTCGTATGTCATTATATGACATCGTAGGAATGTTTTCGAGGGCATTCCTTCATGTTGCCACTATGGAGAAAGCCGTAAAGGTTTTAAATGACATTTTTCCATTTAATAGAAATGTTTTCTGATGCATGCTGAAGTTACAGATATTCCGGTAACGAAGTACCGAAAGACCGATACCCCCAAACAATTTCCCAGATGACCACCAACCTGAAACTGAAAACTTATTTAAGGAACCACAGCCGAGTTGCAGTTACACTTCGTTCAAAGATGTTATCCTGAAAGTTTCTCCGAAGCCGAAGTCAAATGCCCGGAAAAATACAAATCAAAATTCACAAAAGAAAGTTAGCAGAGCTCAGCATGCTGAAGAATTGACAAGTTCACGATTTAAAGACCAGCCATATTGCGAAAGAAGCGAAAAACAAAGTACCAAAAGCGTGAAAAGAAAACTTACAAAAATGGCGAAGGAAGCTCCATACAAGGAAAAAGAAAACCGTGGAAAAGAAAGTCGTAGAAGTTTCAAGTAGTGATAGTGAAGACGAAGACACTAACACCATATGCATTTATTGTCCAAGCAGGTATGGCGAATCGAAGGCAGGAGTGTCAGAGAACGATGAAGAGTTTATTTGTTTAAAATGTTCCCGATATTCTGTTTAAAAATAAAACAGAAATAAATATTTATTTTCTGGCTGTAAGGTTTCTAAAATATATGATTTTTTGCAAACACTAAGTCTTTTTGTCACAACCCTATTTAAAAATTAATTATTAGGCACAATGGTCCCGACGCCCAGTACTAGGTCCCTATGCCTTAGTAGTAGATTATGTGCCCCACTACTTGGGGCACATAGGACTAACTCAAAGTATCCAAAAAAGACTATAATTGTTTGTTGTTATTGTTTATTTTGTTGTTGAAAATCGATAATGTAATGTATATACTAGAAATAGTTAGGTTTGCATATTTTCAGTCATTTGTTTTTTTTTTTAATAAACATAAAAATACCTTAAGCGGTCCCCTTGCCCCCTCCACCCCTACATCTCTTTGGTTGGGAGTCATCACATGCCTACAAACTTTCAAAGCATGTCCTGCTTCGCATCATAGCAGCACTGATAAAAACGAGAATGATAAGCCAACAGTTTTATAAAAAAAAAAAGAAACACCCTTTTCACTATACATGTTCACGCTAATACTATCCATGCCACGTCTCTAACCACAAGTACCTACGGCACGCGAATAATTTACAAGAACGCTAGATCCTCGAATGGCGCGTAAACAATGACACAAACTTCGCGACAAATCGTATGCACATACATAAATAGAAACGGACCCATATTATTAAATTCTCGTAGACCACTGCGGTCGCGTAACTCGTAAACTCGCATAATAAAGGCCCCCATACACGATTAAGAAAGTTTTCAGGGTCCGTGTGCATTACGGCAGGTACATCGCTTTGTCACCGTAGATTGTTTATATAGTTCAGTTTTAGAAATGAGACGGTGCGTTTTGTTGTGTGATACGCATTATTCATTAAATATAATTATCAATTATAAATTTAAAATGTCTAATTGTGCAAAGCTAAGACACGATCCTTCCGGATTTATTCTACGATGGTGCTAAAATAGTTTGTGAAGTGTGTAGAAAAAATTGATGTACTGAGATAATATCTGCCACCGAGAACTGACTTTATTTTCGATTTACTGGTTATGATGATAACCAGTAATTTACTAGTATAAGTTCGCTTACTCGATAAAGAACTATTTCAGGAATATGGAATAATACAATTCCGATGAAGAAGTCAACTACGAAAACGACACGTCATCGTCAGCACGTTCCACCTGGACGTGAAAACATTTTTTTATTGGTAACAACTGCACAACCATGTTGTAATCCTTATTACACGGTGCAATGAAAAAAATAATGTAGATGACGCCAATATTGATCGCATTTTAGAAAAGTTCGAGGTGTGTTAAAAGAAAGATTCCGATGTTATCACACTTAAACAAATTTCTGATGCTGCATCTATTCAATCTATTAACCGAGTTCAAATAGTGTTTTAATCATGCGTGTATTACATCGGTAGATCTCGAACGATATTTCTCAAACAAAATATCAACACATTTTTTACAACGGCGAACATCGATCAGCGAGACAAATGGTGGAACCATATCTGATGCAGTCAAAGTTCTCCCTTAAGTAAGTTTGACGCTAGAAGTTGAGCACTCATGTTCAAGTAAATAGTGACTAACCCAGTCACCGTCCTGCGATCTCAGAGCTGATTTTTATCCCGTCTGAGTACGCCTGACGTACAAGTTTTGGATATTTCTCGACGGGGATTTAAACATTATCGTATTTATTTGCACTGCTGTTATTAAAAGAGAAGTACACAAAAAGGAAAAAAATCGACATGTTGATGAGATGACTACCTTTTGCACCATGTCGATCTTTTTTTATTAAGATTTTTTCTGATAAGAGGACAGTATATGCCCACATTCATTTATTAAACAAATAAAGGTGTGACCTACAACACTGCCACAGTTACATGTGTACAGTCTCCAAACTACTTTCTGGCAAAATCAGAAAACCGTCAAACTGACCATTCGAAACACAAACTCCATCCGCATGAACAAATTTCCTTGACGAACAGGCTTCACGAGCCGAATCTGACAAACTTGCTCGATCGTGTATGGGGCCTTAACGTCGCGCCGACCTGCGTCCACTTACGTCGCGGAAGTGCAGCGGAGCGAGGCGCGCGCAAAAAGGCAAAAGTCGGACGCAAAATTACGTTCATTTCACCATTCATCGCGCGCGACTCTATTCTCTGTAATGTCGCAAAAGAGATTTCTTTACGACCTGGTACGCTGAATATCGATTATACGGCTTCGCATATCCACCAGCTCGATCGACGAAAATAAGTGAAAGGTAAGGCGACGGGTGTTCTTTTGAGGTCAACAGCAAGTTTTTTTTGTTTTATTTCGGAATCAGTAAAGATTTCTTTAAAACAAACTACGATAAAAATGGAAAACAAAAAAAGGATGTCCATTTATATTAAAGTAATAAATAAAGTGGGCTCAAGAATGGTTTATTGAATGATTGATTATAACGAGCCAATAAAAAAAAAAAGTGGTAAGACTTCGGTTTAGAAAGATGGATAAATTTAGGGGTCGTATATGTATTTCGATGGGAGAGTCCCCTGAGTATAGAGGCAACACTTTTTTTTTTGGAAACGACCTAAAAAAGTTATGAATTTGTTTATATCCCATGTTAATGGGAACTTTAATTAACATATACGTCATAGATGGCGCCAAGAAACTACAATATTGACCTAACCCAACCTAACCTAGCAATATATATAGGAGATATGCATGACTTACAATAACATAATATAACCTAACCTAACCTATCAAAAAAGTTATTAATTTTTTTACATCCGATGTTAAGTCTATTGGAACTTTTATTTCTTTGCAATATATATCATAGATGGCGCTAAGAAATTACAATATTGACCTAACCCAACCTAACCTAGCAAGATATACAAATATAGGAGATATGCATGACTTACAATATAACATATAATATAACCTAACCTAACCTATCAAAAAGTTAATGTGTTGGAACTTTTACAGCAATATATATCATAGATGGCAGGAAACTAAAATATTGATCGAACCCAACATAACCTAACAAGATATAGGTATAGGAGATATGCACGAATTACAATAACATAATATTACCTAACATACCATATCTTAATAAATGATTTACAACAGAAATATAGAGACATCCAAAGAAAAACGTCATCAACTTGGCTATGAACGTAAGAGATGGAAATAGCGGTCATGTCTAAGCTTTCGGTTATGTCAAACTTTGACAAGTGACTGTCACAATTTGTAAAATAAACAATGGCTGTCCTATGATGTGACAGTCTTATGTGACAAGTAAATAAGGTTATAAATTCGATTAAGAATAGAAATACGTCTTTTTTTCCTCGGCCAACTTTGATGACGTTTTTTTTTTGATGTCTATATATCAAATATCATTTGGTTGAAGATAGACCTAACATTCACCTTCCAAATCTGTGCATGTGCGGAATTTCTAGTATCGCCATCTATGATTACTATTGTTAAACAAAAGTTCACATAGACTTAACATGGGATTTAAAAAAAATCATCTTTTTTTAGAGGTCGTTTCCTGAACAAAATTTTTATGCCGCTATACTCAGGAACCCTCTTCTATCGAAAAATATATACGACCCTAAATTTACCCATCTTTCTAAACCGAAGTTGATCCAAAAATGTCATCAAATCTGCCTATAAACAGAGAGATGGAAATAGCGGTCATGTCGAAACTCAAAACGAAACTTTGTTGTTGTCACCTTTGAGCAAAGTAGCTGTCTGAATTTGTAAAATAAATAATGGAATTAATTTTTAATGAAGAACAGAGACGCGTTTTACTTGACAATTACTTTAGAACGGCAGTAGAACCATTAGAAACTGGATACATTCGATGAGAGCTGCATATGAGGTCTTCAGGGAAGTTTTTCCAGATGATGTTATTCATTTCGACCATTTTACGCGGTCAGTAAAACGTTTCCTAAATTTGTCCGGCAAATTGGAAAGGTCAATCGGAGACAAGGAGTGGCAGATCCTGAGTAAGGACAGAAGAAAGCGTTGAAATGGTTAGGCAAGTGATAACTGAGCCAACAAGTAAATCCGCCCTAGACAACATGTCAACGAATTTTGAAAAATTACTTGGAGCTCCATGCATATCGTCTGCAATCCACACATGAAATTCTCAGAGTGGATGAACATCTAAGGCCCTTCGTCCACCGCAACGCAACTGCGATGCAACTTTAATCCAACTCGTTTAGGATAGTTGGGCGGGAGTTGCGTTGCTTGCTTCGCTTCGTCCACTGAAAACAACTCTCCTGTGACAACAATCCACACGAAAGTTCTTTTCATCAGTCTGTATCAGAATGTAGTTGTTGTGTACTAGTATCTGCAGAAGCCAATAAAAGAAAACGGAGATTTTGGGTCCATCCGTTCATCAAGAACAACCAATCACGTTCAGCTTTTGTTGTAACGCAAGAACTTGCAAAAGACGATGCAAAGTTCAGAAGCTTTTATAGGATGTCAAGGGAACTCTTTAATGAGCTGGCCGAAAAACTTCGTCCAGTAATCAGAAAGGAGGATACAAGTCACGTTGCAGTCGCATCAGTGGACGAGATTCAGTTCAGTAGTTCAGTACCGTATGTCCGACTGTGAAGCGAATCCCGTTCAACTCTCATGTGATATTTTTTTAAATCAGATCGCAGCGCGTTGCGCCGGTGGACGAAGGGCCTAAAGGCAGGGCCACACAGAAAGCTATGCTATGTTCGCTATAAACTATGTGTACTACGTGCCACATCAAAAAATAGTAAGTACAAGATCTTTAGTTTCCCACAAACATGTTATCATGCCGGTTGCCGTGGGAGAGTGATGGTACTGATGATGAAGCAGTATTGCTGTTTTCATTGTGTAAAAAGAAGAAACGTAAAAGATTATGGATATACGATATCAACAAAAAGAGGAAAAAGTACGGTGAATATCATCACTTAATAAAACAATTGATTAATAGCTCCATAATGTGGGTATAATATGTTAGGAACTACTTTAACAGTACTTGCAGCACACGTGAAATGCATCTGTTCCCGCGCGTCTTCGGCGGCGTTGCAAAAATATAGCCCGAAATCAAACATCTCGGCTACGCATCTAACATCGCAAACAGAGCGCGCGTAGCATCTTACGTCTGTGTGGCCACGACCGCTTAATGGCCTGGGCACACAGAGCGCTATGTTCGCTACGTTCGCTATATGCAGTAAAAATAATACCCCTTGTTTTAAACAGTGGTGGCCATACAGACGTAAGACGCTACGCGCGCTATGTTTGCGATGTTAGATGCGTAGCTGAGATGTATGATTTCTGGCTATATTTTTGCAACGTCGCCGAAGACGCGCGGGAACAGAACAGTGTGCTGCAAGTACTGTTAGAGTAGTTCCTAACATATTATACTCACATTATGGAGCAATTAATCAATTGTTTTATTAAGTGATGTTATTCACCGTACTTTTTCATCTTTTGTTGACATCTGTATCCATAATCGTTTGCGTTTCTTCTTTTACACAACGAAAACAGCAATACTGCTTCATCATCAGTACTATCACTCTCCCACGGCAACCGGCATGTAACATGTTTGTGGGAAACTAAAAGTCGTACTTACTATTTTTGGTGTGGCAATATTTCATAGCAAACAAAGCGAACATAGAGTACACATCGTTTATAGCGAACATAGCGCTCTGTGTGCCCAGGCCATAAAACAAAGGGGGGCTATTTTTACTGCATATAGCGAACATGTAGCGAGCATAGCGCTCTGTGTGCCCAGGCCTTAAGACTAAAATTCTGCCAATTAACCATTTTAACAATAACGATGCTGTCCTCGAAAATGTTTTTTTTTTTATGATGAGGATGGATTCCATCTCTCGGGCTACGTTTACTCTCAGAATGTGAGACTTGCATACAACCCTCACTTGTTTATTGAAACTCCACTAGATACGCAAAAAAATGGATTGTGGGCAGTTGTAAGCAGAAGGCTGACTGTTGGACCTATTTTTTTCAACCGAACGCTGAATGAAGAAAGGTACCGTTTAGAAATCTTAACACCTTTTGTACAAATGTTGCATAACGAAGAATTGCAAGGTTATATTCAATATACATAATAAGATAGAGCTTGTGCGCATAATACTAGGGAAAAAATCAAAGATCATATAATTTGTTTGAACTCGCAGACTATATTTCCCCCAGATCTTGCGATTTGACCCTCTGTAATTGTTCTCTGGCCTTATCAAAAAAATTTAATTTTTGAAACACCCGTTGGCGATAAGGATACGCATTGTCAATAAAATTGAGGAAATTAATGGAACACCGGATGATGCAGCACGTTACTCATTCAGTTAAAATAAAAGCTGAAGTGTGTCTAAATATGTGCGGTGGTCATTTTTTTTAATAGTGTTTTATTTTTTCGAAAATATATTTTCCTTTTAATACAGTTTTTTATTTAATTTGTTTATAAACCCGGTAAGAGTAACCATTCTATAATATGGCAGCTCTGACAATTCAATCAGGCTTTAAACTTTAAATTAAGAATAGAAATAAATATTTTTTGCTCGGTCAACTTTGATGACGTTTTTTCTGTATGGCTCATAATAATACTGTTGATTACATAATAGGTACATACGAGTATAAACATTAAGCTTTAATAATATGAGCATTAGACTAGTGGGAATATTTAGATGTTTTTTTTAAGAACTTTTCGTCTTTAACGCATTTATTTCTGCTAAATAAAAAATGTGTTTTTATGTAATAAAAGAAAGCTTTCGTGCTGATAAGTCAAATGATAAGGTTTGAAATACTTTTTTGTTTTGCTTTAATGGAACATTAATTCAAGTGTCTTCTTGAATGCAAACTTATTAATAGATGGGCCAGTCTCCGCCGATGTTGATTATAGCTTAGGGGCACACCTACATCTTCGAGTAACGATTTAAATGAGATTTTCAGTGTATTTTGCTTCGAAAGTGACTTCCATGCTCCACGAATCTGTCGAGAAAGCTCCAAAGTGTTTTTTTTCTTACGAAGATTAAACTTGTAAGAGACATATTTTGGGTAGAGTTCATATAGGGTGACTGGGATAGCCAATCAAACGTGATGCCATTTTGCGCCTTCCACTGGGTGCACATTTTACTCCGGTCTACCTGTATGGAGTAAATGAGGAGCTACTTTTCAAAAACGCAGTTTTTCGAAAATTTGGGTTATTAAGCGAAAGATGGCGACATATACTCGTAAATGTTCTGAATTGAATAAAATACTCGAATCAATTAAAATATCACTATTTACCGTATGAATGGGGCGTCGAGGTTTACCGTCCAAATCAAAACGCCGTTTTTGTGAATAACTGTTCGATTCAAAATGCAGTATTGTTTATCAACTGATTTTATTCATGATTTTAACATACTGTGCAAAGTTTTAAGTGAGATATTAGAATATAGAAATACTGTGAAATCAAAAAAGTTGTTAACAATATTCTGCAAAAGTGCTATGGAAAAAAATGAAAAAGAAGGAGCAGATGGACTGGAGGGAAATTGATAAATTGAGTTGGTATAAGGACCTTATTGATAACGGAGAAATTATTACCGTAGAAGAAGATCAGGAAGAGGAAATTTTTTGTCAGTATACTGAAGATGACGATAGATTCAAAGTTTAAAATGATACTATGTTTTGATAGAAATTAATGTTTTCTTTTGTTAAGCGACATATTTTTAATTTAAGGAAGATTGGAATACCTTGTTTAAAAGAACTCTAAACAATAAGTATTTTAGTATAATAAACTTATAATAAATAATACGTGTAGTATTTTATTCTTTTCGCGTCAAAATTCAGTATTTTGGGGTGTCCAATTCAAAACGTATTTTGTTCCTTTTATTTTTTGAATAACTCGGTAAACTTATAAAAAATATATTTTCACTCTTTCACAATTTAATTCATATAGTTTTAATTTTAGTTTTGTTCAAAGTTCAAATTTGTATCTACTTGTATTTAACTAATATGTAAGCAGAAATGATTGTTTCCTGTAAAAAATAACATTAATTCAAAAACTGCGTTTTGAAAAGTAGCTCCTCAAATATCCTCCTGAAGGATCCAATTGTCGTTGCCGCTACCAAACCAGCGTTTCGCATAAGTAAGTACCAAACCAAAAACTAACAGATGCACGACCCGGAAGCCACCAACATTTTATGAATCTGTTGCTTTAGACAAAAAATCATATATTTAATTCAGGCTTCTCGCATGATTCTGAACGACTTTCGTTAATAACAATTTCGTTAACATTTTTTTTTCATAATAAAATTACCTATGAGTATTTTTTTCTCATTTAATTTAGTTTCAGTTAAATCATAACGTTCACTATTATTGGAAATTAAATTGGTGTACTTAAATCGATGGGAAATTAAGAAAGTAACAGCGGTGTTAGGGTCCTAATTGCCATACACTATAGAAATGTTTTCTACGAAAAAATATTCTGAAATCAGTCAAAAGCCAGTAAATTAAAACGTAATATTTCCTATAAAAATGTAATAACTGCCGATGGCGTCTCGCGACCCACAAACCCATTTATAGCCTTTTTTGCCGTGTGTAGACGACGCGGCGTCCCACAACTATATCTCACCGTGAACGTAAAAGCAATTTATAAATAAAAACGGCGGGCGCACTTTCTCGTTTCAGAATCAATAAACAAGTTACAAACGAATCTGCAGCATTTGTCGGTTTCGTTTTCTGTACGTAGTAGCACTGTGCAGTTTCGTGTAGATTTCACTGCTTTCTCCTGCGAAGCAGCGTATACTCGTACATCGAGTGAAATCATTAAGGGCACCTTCAGGATGTGACGGGTTTCGGCTAGCGCCGGCAACGAACTCAACAATTTTTAACACGCTTATTTTGGCTTAACCTATTTGTTGTTAGAAAACGTCTAAAGTAAATATTGCCGAATACGTTCGATAAAAGACTACATGCAGAACTCAATGCAAAACATTCTATGTGCGTGAACTTTGCGACACTTTTAAATAATCGTAGCGAAATTTTTAAATAATAAATAATAAAATAATTTGTTGCTAAAAAGTAGCTAATTAGTTGTAGTAATGTAGGGGCACGGGTAGCCGAGTGGGTTAAAGCGCCGTCTTTCCAGTCGCGATAAGTTAGCAAAACACTATCATGAAAAATAAATAGAATAAATCAGGGAGTAGGCCTAAATTATTCATTTTTTTTTGTTGCTAATTAGTTGTAGTAATTGCAACAAAAGTTAAGCAACTAAGACAAGTTGTACACATTTAATGGTATAACAATAAAATGTAGAAATCGGACAAAACATTTATCATATAACAGTAGGTCATATTCTTACAGGAAGTCATGTATCAACAGAATTATTTTATTTGCACACTAGTAAGAGATATATCAAATCAACAGTTATGATGGCTGTAAAAGAGGTGACAAAAATTAAGCAACTTATATTAAATACAATAATATTAATAGTCTATTGCATAGCCTTTATGTTTAATGACTTCAGCACACCTTCGGGGGGCATAGACTCAATCAACTTCTGAATAGTATGCTGTGGTATCTGTGTCCACTCTCGCGACAAAGCCTCATACAATGCTTCAATATTGGAGTACCTGTTGTTATCCCGAATTCGACGGTTAACAATCTCCCACAGATTCTCAATAGGATTGAGATCCGGGGATTGCGAGGGCCATAAAAGTACTGTAAGTTTGTTGTCCACGAACCATTGTTTAATGATATTTGCAGTGTGCTTTGGATCGTTCTCATGTTGGTATATCCAAAGAAGATGCATTTCCCTTCTCTGCAAAGGGTAACATGACGTGGTTTAAAATATCCAGGTATTCATCAAAACACTCCCCCGTACAGGGGTTAGTTTGTTTTTTTTACGGACTCGGAATCGACATGGGAATTTGTTGTTAGGTTGGTACGAATTAGTTCTAGCACTGCAGAATTTGTTACTCCTAAAATATGTGAAAAATCCGAAAAAAATATAAATTTCTTCGATATTTTCAGCAAAACACCCCCATACATACAAGGGTTTGTATCCAAAACAAACCATACAAGGGTTTGTACATTTTTGTCGGACTCGGAATTGTCATGGGACTTTGTTGTTAGGTTCGTACGAATTAGTTGTCGTTTTCCAGCTTTGGTGAAGAGGAAGATATGCCAATCGTTCGAGAAATGATCATACACGCGTACATAATTTACAAGGCGTTTAAAAAATACAGTTTATAATTTAATTATCATAGAGCATACCGTTGTAGCACACTTAAATTCTATTTAAAAAAGTCTTTCGTCAAGAATTCCGCTGTTGTTATATATTCATTAATCCGAACGATTCAATAATCCGAATAGGGTCTGGCAAAGATGTGTTCGGATGAAAGATGTAGCACTGTACCACTGAACTTAACACATTCATTTATAAAAAGACAAATGAAGATTGGAGTAGAGATCCGTTGGTAGCCTTTACTTATTTGTCAACAGCTTGGAAATAAGAAAATAAATCAAATAATGAATTTAGACATCAATGATATATTTGTTATTTTATTTTGCATTTATTTGTTACAATTCAAATTAGAAAATTTAAGGTATTAATAAAGTGTTTTGCATTTAATGGCCAAATACCGTCCTTTGACACCTCATAAAAGGTCAAAGAACAATATCCTAAAATAGAAGACTGTCTTATTAAACAAAGGACGGTTGGCACCCTACACCAATTTGATATGGCTTAATATAGGTAATGGATAATTCATTGAAGGATCAAAAGATCAGATTTTGTTTTTGACGTTTAGAACGATATAAAATAAAACAGACGGTTGAAATTCGCCATAAGCTGATGTCATTTCGTCTGTAATCTGTGACCGTATATGAGTACATGAGATCGTAATATATTATTTATATTAGCTTGATATTTGTTCCATTTGTCTATTATCAAAATAGAACCCACCTAGCCAGATTCTCTATTAGATCTGTAATCTAATTACTACAAACAATTTTCCTCAATTCCACTATTAATACATGCCTCTAACCGTTCTCTGTACCGTATAGCATCTCAACGTTTCGTATGTATGTATATCAATTTGAAATTCGAAACACTTACGCATCATAAAATCTGATTCGATTTCAGACTTAATTGGATGGAAAGCTGGTAAAACGGCAAAGGGGAATATTCCTGAAAAACATACTTTTTTATTCTTTTTTTTTTATCACAAAAAAAAACCGCCGTCTCGATAGGGAAGTTTTCGTAAAAAAGTAAGTTTCCTTAAACGGCAGGAGTTTTTAATTTAAATTGATTTATTCTTTTAATTTATAAATACATGTACCTATTCCTGGGAGCGTGATACAATAAGATAAACAGTCCCCTAATTTTGCCATTTTAGTAACTCAATACTGTCAGCAGATATTTAACCGTTTTATGTTCAAAATTTTTAAAGCAATGCATATTTCCGAAAAACAAACAAAACTCTAATGAATAATTCATGTGTGATTTATGATTCCCTTTTAAATGACAAAAGATTGTCGATTTTGGAAATTGGTTTTAAAAATCCTATTAATGAATTATTTCATAAAATATTCGTATACCACTTTTACTACATCATCCGCTCTTATAGGCAGTTTTGTCCTGTAAACATTTTATTGGCATAAATAAACTTCTGGAACTATTGGAAAAAAAAGAATGGCGACTAAATTGCCAGTTGAAATCTGCAACTGAAATAATAAATTTCAGACCTATATCTATCAAAACCAGGGCTGGCAACAGAACCGGTTCTTCACAAGCGGTACGGTTCCGCTTCCAGAACCGCTTCCACTTTGTCACAAAAGGAACCGCTTCCAAGAGCGGTTCCGGGGTTTTATTTTGGAAGCGGTTCTGGAATCAGGACCGGTTAACATTTTTGTGCGGTATTGGAAGCGTTCCCGTTTTTAAAAAAGATGGAACCGGTCCAAAAAAATATTTTACCGGTTCTCGTTTGGAACCGGTTCTTGAAGCGGTTCTTAGATAGGAACCGGTTCTTTGTGCAATTTATAATACAGAATTTTAAGAAGAGGCGATATTATTAGACTAACGGCTATATCGGCAGAATCAGGGATCAGGGATCGCGAAATGAGGTTTTAAAAAAATTACAGAAAGTTCTTAATGGAGTACACTGGTTAAACTTAATTAGGGCTTCAAAATCTGGACACACACGTCGATATTATCGGTCGAAACGCAGTACCCGGCGATATTAAAGAACTCCTTTTGTAAGGTTAAACGTGCTTTTTATGAAGGAATAAACGAATCATTTTGGTCGCCAGTCAAAATTTGGTTAGATTTTGAGAAGATTGCACCGTTTAGGGGCGAGACGTAAATTTCGTAATGAATAGTTAGTTTTCCCTTCCTTACAGATCACAATCGTACCGAAAGTGTTTGCATCCCTCTAGGTTGGTTGTGTAATGTTTTGGATTGTTGTGATCCTAAAATAATTATTGTTTATTTTTGTTAGTATTTTTGATTATGTTAATATTTTTATTTCCATATTCCACGTTCGATATTGAACATAAAAGTGATAATAAATAAAAATTATAATCAACTAAATGACTTTTAGTTTGCTTCATCTGATCAACGGAAGCCCGAATTGTAACGTTAAATATTTCGGAGTAGAAAAAAACACTCTGAAGCTCCTTAATTTAATTGATTTTTTGTGCCAAAAATGTGACCATACTTGGCCCAGATAATATATTCGATATTTTCTCCTATTTTTTTAAGTACAGTAAAACTCGGACATAACGCTTCCCGAATATAGCGTTCTCCCGGGTATATCGCTATTTGATATAATATCCTATTACGTGAGGGGGGGAGGGAGGTTAAAAAGTGTTCTACAGTACATAGTGTAACGTAATTTACGGACAGCCCCTAATGGTTAAACCAATAAGAAGAAAAAAATACCCCAGGAACCGGTACGGAACCGGTATTTGTACCGGTTCTTACGAAATCATCCCATTACCGATTAGAAAAGGAGCGGTTTTGGAACCGGTTCCAAAATTCCCCGAAACAGCGGAACCGCTTCCAAAGCAAACGGTTCTTGTACTCTAAAAAAACGGTTCCGGGACGGAACCGGTTCCACTTTTGGAAGCGGTTCTCTACTGGTGGAACCGCTCCGGAACCGGTTCCGAACCGCAAGAACCGCTACTTTTGCTATCCCTGATAAAAACTTCTCTGTACTCAAGGAATCAATATCCTTCATCCCCTTTTTTTCGAATATCATAAAGGCAACGGATAATACGAAAACATGAAATATTTAGCGTTTTTTATATTATTGTTCAAACCAAAAATATACAGACACAAAACCGTGATATATCCAGGCATTCAACATTTATCATATAAAAAAATAACAAAAAAAAAAAAAACCTGTTACAAACAGACAAATTGTATTTAAAACATTTAAAAGGACCGTACAGCATTATTTTCTTGAGCTGTACCGTAATGAAAAATCTTTTTTCGACACTAAAGCCCCTTACTAATTTTTACATTTGAAAACTTAAACGCAATATCGATTAAATACCTTCCAGCACTATCGACAATTTCATCTTACTTTTATGTTGGTATATCCAATGTATTCGGTATTTACTACGTTAGGTAAATACATATAATTGGTTGACATTACAGATGTCTCTCTACGATTAAATTAAAAATAGACTATTAGCTTGTTTCTAATCCTACGTAGATATGTATGTATTATACGTATGTAATAAAAACAATGACAGGGTCACCAGCTGACAGAATAACATTAGCGCATTCGCCATATTATTGATGATTTTAATTGTCATATAATTGTGTGAAATAATTGGCTGTTTTTATCCTGGGTCATTAGCATACATCACTTCATACATAAGAGTAATATTTATTAACTGATTTCCAATCACTATTTTTATGGGCATTATTAAATGAACAAGCTAGTGTACATACAAGTATATTATGTCCCCATTTATTCTTCTGGATCTGTCAAGGTTGCCATTATTTCCTATAAAGCCCCCAAGGATTATCCTTTTTTTGGGACACCCTGTATATAAAGTCCGTCCCTGCTCCTGTTTATAAATATTTCGATTATGAGGTATAATATGTACATCGTCACGTGTTTATTATAATTTTATTTGTTGTTTTAAAAGAATACCTTTGTGAATTCTGTTACTAAATATATTTATAAAAATAAAATGTGATAGTGTTTGTTTTAATATTGTAATAAGTTTTTTTAATAAATAATACGGTATTTTATTACTTGTTTTTATGTATTTCCAAAATAACATTTAACATTTTTTACGACTTTACAACGATTTTCGGTAGCAGAGTTACACGATTCTCTCTGCACTTCATCTGGCAACACTGAGAGCACGCACTATTTTATGAACATCTGTCGGGCAAGTTTTTGTTTACCTTTTAGCACCTGCCCTCTTTTGGCTTCATTATAATTTTAGAATTTTAGACTACGGCAACAGCTAATTAAATCGGATGTTCACAGTAGTTGAAATCCACTAACATAAATGGCAACCTTGACAGATCCAGAAGAATAAATGGGGACATATACTTGTATGTACACTAGTTTGTTAATTTAATAATGACCATAAAAATAGTGATTGGAAATCAGTTAATAAATATTACTCTTATGTATGAAGTGATGTATAATGACCCAGGATAAAAACAGCCAATTATTCGGGATATAACGACTTAATTCAATATAAAAGTAGTATCTGCCAAATTTATAGGAAAATAATGTTTGTTCTAAAATTATAATGAAGCCAAAAGAGGGCAGGTGCTAAAAGGTAAACAAAAACTTGTCTGACAGATGTTCATAAAATAGTGCGTGCTCTCAGTGTTGCCAGATGAAGTGCAGAGAGAATCGTGTAACTCTGCTACCGAAAATCGTGTAAAATCGTGTAGTCGTAAAAATGTTAAATGTTATTTTGGAAATACATAAAAACAAGTAATAAAATACCGTATTATTTATTAAAAAAACTTATTACAATATTAAACAAACACTAAGTAATACATTTTTTTAAAAATTATATATTATTTTATTACTCATATAAATTTTAAAAACAGAAGGGACGGACTTTAGGGTGTCAAAAAAGGATAATCCTGGGGTTTTTAGAAATTACGTAAAAAAGTTCCTAAACAGGGTCCAAATGAAGTCTTACTAAAACTCAAAAAAAACAAAAAAAGTATTTTTTACTTTCATTCAAAATAATAAATGGCTCAATTTCAAAAAATGTAAGTCAACTTTTAGTACTAAGGAGTAGAATATTGTTTCCGTATTGCCATATTGAAAAATTTTTGTAATTCCATTTTTTCATCAAAACCTGGTTTTGCCATAAATAAGGTTATTCTTTTTATCTCATTTTTTGTTGATTTTTCAAAATCAAATTTTCTAAGGTCTACTCCAATTTTACTAAAAGGTTCTTCATGTTAATGTTCTAAAGTAAAAATGGTTTTTTGTATTTTACTTGTTTAATGTTAAATTTTATAAAACCCCCAAAACCTGGAACCTGTTATTTTATGCTTAATTTAATTTTTATTAAGGGTGTTACCTGTAAAAAGTTATTATTGTAATTGCAAAGGTTTATTTATCTTAATGTAGGTAAAAATGTTGGTTTGGGGGGGGCCTGCACTAGCTGTATTTTATTGAAAATATTTAATGTTTAAGATTTTTTCTCCTAATTATTTTTTTAAAATTATTTTTGTTATAGTCAGGTGTTTTTTTAAGTTGGAGTTTTCCTTTTAACTAATAATAATAATAATAATAATAATAATAATATTTATTCCTTTTTACAGTGATGTTAGAGTCAAGAAAAAAAAGAAAAAAGGACAAGGGTACCTAACCCCCCTAGACAAAAATATTTTGCCTATTTGAAAAGTATGTATGGGAGAAATGTAAGGGCTCAATATCTTTCGCTTTGCTATTCCTGTTTAAAAAAGCCACAAAAAAAAAAAGAGAGGTCAAGGTATTTATGGTGAGGGCATTGCAGTTAAAACTTTAAAACGTTTTTCTCAAAACTGAATTTCAAGTCGCCTTTCGGCTGATAATTCAAAACTAGTTTCTCCCAGTAGTAATTGTTGCTAATTGTAATTTAGAAGTATTGTTTTGTCAATTGTTATTAACTTTTCGGTTTTTGGTTTTTGGATCGAAAAATATTTAAAAAAACAATGGTAAATTCCTTACATTTTGCCGCGTTTTTAGTTTCTTTGAAAAAAAAACCCAAAATTGTTGTGCGGCAGTGTGTACCCCCAAAAGTAAGCGATTTCAAATTTTCAGTTGGTCTAAAATTAATTAAAAAACGGCCCTCAGCTTTATTTAAATAAATACAAAGCTAAAACAAAAAAAAGTGATTCAAGTAAGATTTAATTGAATTAAAGAAAAATTCGATCGTGTCGTGAATACAACAAGCCTACGGGAGAAAACCGGCACTATTTCAAATGTGTGAGAATCAAAAAGTTTTGCCTAGTTTCACTGCTACAAAAAATTCCTAACAGAAGTTAATAGTTTGTAGGTCTAAAAATCGGAGTGTGCCAAAAAATCGGTTCTAAATTGGTAAAATTCGCGTTTTCGTGTAATATTTTTGACGGCTTGTACTAGCCCAAAGGCCTTTTCAACAGTTTATTTTTCGATTATACTTAAAAAAGACTTTTCAAAAGCTTACAGAAAAATATGGTAACATCGTGGTATTTATTCGCGAACCCTTGTACTCTCATTAAAAAACCAAACCTTTTATTTAATTTTTGAAAAAAATGCGTTGTAAAATTGTACTTTCGAACTTTTTTAATTTTGGTTTTAATTTGGCAGTTGCATATTTGAAAACTGGCTTAAAAACGTTTAAAAAAAAATGAATGTCCTACGACCTCAGGGAGCCAAGATAATTTTTTTAAGCGGAGGAAAAATATTTTGCGAGCGCGATCGATTTGAAATCGTGTTTAGTTTTTAATGCTCCAGGAATGTCCCTCCACTCTGTCGCCGTGCGGTTAGCGCGTCTGCACCCAGCTTTCTTTCGCAAACTTATGTCAACTTAATTTGCAAATTTATTTTTAAAAAGAAGTCTTTGAGTATTTCGGTAAAAGTGGGGAATATTTGGCTGTCAGGAATTAAAAAAAATCTGGCTCCCTGAGTGTCTTTTTGCGTGTTTTGAATGCCAGTTTTCAAATATGCAACGCCCAAAAATGTAAAACCAAAATTAAAAAGTTATTCGAAAAAAACCGGTTCAAAAAAATGATCAATTTTACACATTTTTTATGCAAAAATAAATAAAAGTGATTTGTTTTTTTAATAGTGAAAGTAAAGTTCGTGAATAAAATGAGCCCATATCTTTCTGTACGATCATTTTGCCTCTTAAAACTGTTTCTGAAAAGTCTTTTTTTTAAATCGTTTAACTCGAATTTTTTTTTAATTTCTGAAAAAAGATCATTTTCCGCTTGTCTTGGGCTAATTTGTGGTTAACAAGAAGTCTGTTCAAACAAAATGAAATTTATACAGCAAAAATACGAAACGCGTTCTTGAATTTTTTTTTATTTTTTCTCAAATGTTTATGAACGATTTTTCGTCAAATTTATTCGTGCTAACCTAAACTCTTTATTGTTAGCGAAATTTTTTATTATTTGCAAAAAAAAAGTTTTTTTGACTTTTGCGTTTTTGGTTATGTTCGCCATTAAAACTCGAGTCGCAAAAAACTTTTTTTAGGTGTGTTCTCTATGTTTTTTGTTTGCTGATAAATTATAATTTCATGGGGGCTTTCGCTCCTTGATGGCATTGTGTTACGCCGAGGACGTTTGTGTGAACACAATGGTGACATTTCGACAATTTCTTTAGGCAGGCCGGGATCACAAATTAGGCGTTAAAACAACCTTTAAGCTACCGAAATTTAAAAACTGCAGGCAGTTCTCTAACTATGACAAATGGCGCTAATCTAAAAAGTCAATGACGCGTTAATTTTCATTATAAGAATTGATTCGGTAAAATAATAAGTGCAGCAAGAAAAATAGTTTTCAGCTCCCAAATTAAAAAAACAACTTAGGGACAAAAAGAAATTGTACAATAAGGTATAAGAAATTCTAAAGGATTGCTCAAGAATTGCAATTTAGTGTAAACAAAGAGGGATATAGGCCGAGTAGGCCGTACAATAAATAAACAAATTAATAAAAAATGGCGTATATGAAAATAATGTTCTTGTCTAAATTAAGTAATTAATTAGATTAAAATGACTTCAATAATAACGTAAATAAAGATGAAATTATTTTTCTTTAGTTAAAATTACGTTTTGCCAGTTATAAACTTTGTGTCTGAATGTAAATGTGGGTTAAAGGTTACCCTAAATACAATAGTAATTAACATAATTAATACTAAATTACTGAGTATTAGTTAACAATTCGATGTCCATCATTTCTTCTAATTCCAGTATAGTTCTGTTTTTTCTATATTTAATTTAGTGAAATTGGCTAAATAATTATCGGGAGTCTTAAAATAGTTTCTTGTTGTGGAAAAAAAAATAGTACTATTTATGGTTGTGGTTAGCAATTAACAGCTATCGTAGTACGCAGTGGGTACTGTAGTCTGGTTCGCAAGTTCAAAATGGTGTTAATTCTTGTTAGTGCTAGTAAAAAATGAGCAGTATTAATTTTAGTTTTTGTTAGTCAATAAAATTAATAATTGAAAGATTATAAAATTAAAAATAAATTACAAAGTATAGTTTCAGAAAGTCTCCACGAAGAAAAATTTTAATGACTTTTGTTTAAAAATCAGAAAATTTAGAAAATTAGGGATATAAAAAAATTCAATTTTTACTTTTTCAAAAATAACGGGAAAATTCGTAGGGAAAAGAAAAAAGGAAATTTATTAAGTTTCTAGTTTTGATTTAGATTAAATTTTTTAGCGCGTTTTGAGTAGGGTAACGGGTTTACGGGATTTTTTCAATTTTTCTAATTTTTTTTTTACAGGATAGTGTGGTTTTATAAAGGTAATAAAGTAAATTTTTATTGTGTTTTTAAGGTAAAAAATTTTTTAGGTCCAAGTCTGTTGGTAAATTGCCCCGGGAAGTAATTTCTTTCATTGAAATAATGTCTTACCATCTTAAAAAAAGAAAATTCATTACAGGCTGAATAGTCTATAAAATTAAAGCTGAACAGACATGAATACAGAACTATATGATTGTAAGCTATAAGAGGCGAATCTGTTACTCAATTAAACATTAAATGATGATTTGAAAACTAAATAGCTAAAAAAAACGTGCGTAAAGGTGCCCCGATGTCAATGCGTAAACGTGCCCCATCGCCATGTTTGGATTTATTTTTAACGTGCAACGAAAATTAATAACATTTCTGTTCATACAAACACAGTTCTCAAAAAAGGATGACATTCTGCTAATGTTCATATATTTGTTTATCCTTAACTAAGTATTATTAGTCACAATAAGTTTCAATAAGTTCAACACAACATTTACTCAGCTTGACAGAAAACAGGTTACCCTTTCCGCATGCTAGACCGAAGCTCGACTGACGCTCAAAAACTTGTGAGAAACCCGCTGGGGACCTCTATCATGACTGCCAGCTCGTTTCGGAAAAAGTGCACTGCCTAAACGTGCCCCGGTCTACCCTAATCATAAGAAAACCATCGAATTTTTTTTTTAATTTTGCTTGTCTTATAAGGTCCACGGATCTTAATACATTTTTTTTTCGATATGTTCATCATAAAGGTCTTTTAGATAATTTAATTCTCTTTAATTTCACCTAAGTTTATCAATCAATCGCCGTTCATAGCAAAAATGTTATTGTTGACTTTGATAATCGATTACTCGGGATATAATGAACGTGCAGAAAATTCAAGTAGGGTTTTGAAAACTGCAAAGAATCCTTTACAAGTAGTAGTGATTGGTTTTCTCTAAAAAATGTTTTCGAAACGAAATTGTTGATTGAAAAATAGGTAAAAAATTGCATAATTAAGTATATTTGCATAACTTCGCATAACTTTGCAAATAATGGATAGACTAAGGATATTGACTGCAACTTTTCAACCTTTAAAGTACTTTTCAACTTCAAAGTACCCCAAAGACACCCTGACAGTTTTAGAGTGCTGTGATTTTTCTTTCATAGTGCTCGGAGTGATTGAAATGGTCGTTTGTTAAAAATCAATGTAAGGATCGATTTTTCACTTTTTGTTCATTTTTTTAAGTTAAAAAGGTTTTTTCAGTAATAATCCACATTTGCATTGTCAAAATCCGTTAATTATCGTAAAATAAAATGTAAAAAAAAAAGAAATAATTTTGACAAAAATTTCATTTCTTTTAAATGCTTCACAATCGACAAAAAAAAACTCGTCAGATTTATTTCGGTGGCAAAATGTTCTAATATCGATACGTTTGTGGATTCATTTAAAACCAAATAATTCATAAAAAAACAATTTTTTTTTTAAATGAAAGCTTGTGTAAACGATTTGGACTGAGGAACTCAGTCAAAATTCAAGATTTGTGGAATGAAATTGGACGAATCCAATGAAATGCGATCTATTGGGGGATACTCCCCCAATGGTTCAACTTTTGGCAGTTGCAGCGGTCAAAAAAAACAAACGATTTTATTTTGACGATTGTGAAGCATATGTTAAAAAAAATAATAAACAAAAAAAAATGTTTTTACTTTTTTTATTTATGAGAATTAACGTTTTTTGACAACGCAAATATGGATTATTGCTAAAAAGAATACTATTTACTACTTAAAAAAACGCGAAAAAAAGGTGAAATAACAAAATGTGAAAAACCGATTCTTACATTGATTTTTAGCATAAACGACAATTTCAATCATTCCGACACTATGAAAGAAAAATCGCAGCGATTTGAAACTATCAGAGTTTATTTGGGGTACTTTAAGGATGAAAGGTTGGAGTCATTATCCTCAGTCTATCCATTATTTGAAAATGTATGCCAATTATGCAATTTTTGTCTCTTTTTCAATCAACAATTTCGTTTCGAAAAATTTAAAAACAATCACTATTACTTGTAAAGGATACGTTGCAGTTTTCAAAACCCTAAATTATCTAAAACACGATGAACATATCGAAAAAAAATTATTGAGGTTCGTGGACCTGGATGAAAAGATAAGCAAAAATTTCGAAAAAAATTTTGTCGATGGTTTTCGTATGATCACTCAAAAACAGCTGAAGCTCAAGATCCAAAAACCAGAAACTTGAAGCTTCAATTTCCTTTTTTTTTTCTTTTCCCTACGACCATTTTTCCCCGTTATAGCTCTAAAAATCGCCGAAAAATTTGATTTTTTTTATGTCTCTTAATTTCTGCGCCTGATGTATAAACGAAAACTTATAAAAAAACATTGTTAATTAAAAATAGGCTCACTTCATGAAAAATTAACGAAACTCTTTTTTCCAGCGGAATATTGTTCCTGTAAGTATTAAGATATTACCAAAATGTTTTCTAAACGTTTTAATTAAAATTTAACAGCGTAAAAAAATAGTTATTACTATTAAAAAAACTTATTACGACCGAAAAAAAAACCTCTTTTTTTAAATCTTAACTTGTTAATAACTTTTGCAATTGTTTATGTGCGTGTTTGAAACTTCTGCACATCTTCCAGTTGTTACGAAAATCCAATGAGCCCTCACTCATATTTTAACTAGCAGTAGCAAGAATTAACACCATTTTGAACTTGTGAACCAGACTATCGGTTTAGGACCTAATAATGAAAAATCATTATTAGGTACTCTATTTCCATTTTAAATTGAAAATAGGTAGAAAAAAGCAAGGTTGTCAGATATATTTTCTAAAATTGCTAAGCTCACTATACAAGTATACTTCATACTTCAGTAAACTGTTAGTTCGTGACGTTCTTAGAAAGCTAGTCTGGAAATATTAAAAAAAAAATACATAGATATAAATTTATTAGTTAGGATTAAAATAAAGCGTTTAAAATTGCTGGAAAAAATAATTATAAATTAAAACAACTTTATGTATGTTACTATACTTAAGAAAATTTTGAAGAGCCGGCAACGCGATGCCAGCAACACCGATGCCGGCAACCAGCAAATGTCGACCAGTGTACTATAGGATTGCTTTATATGTAATACATCCAAATATTTATTCGGTCCACTGTGCCATAAAAATTTTACGACGTCGTTAAAATGATTTACGACTTTAGAAATTCCACGTGTTTAAGGCGCCAGTGACGTGTATTTCAGCTAGGTTTATTAACACAGACAATTTTTTGAGATTGTCTGGCTAAATGAGCATTATTTACAGCAAATTATATTACAAATATTAAGAGTTTTGTATACAGGCTAATTTTAATCTCCTATATTGATTTGAATGAAAAAAATTATTTCACAATTTTTGAATTTATAAAAGATATATGCACGCCCATGGAATCATAAAGTTGCACCGCTTTTTTTGTTCCCCAGGCGTATTTATCATTTTCAATTAAAATTAGAACGACTATAAACATAAATACAAATAAAAAAGTCAATATTTAGGACCTAATAATGATTTTTCATTATTAGGTCCCTATATTATTGGATTCGCCACGTGGAATTTAAAATCCACCATCAGATCCGGTTTCGCGGGCCCAAGCGGACCCAAACGCAGATGTATACATATTGATATTGCCTGCAACTCTTCACAGAAATGTTTTTTTCCGGCTAGAATCGGATTCTGGACCATACTGCCCGGCGCGGCGGTGCCGCTGTCCACGCTCCGCGAAGCGGAAAGATACGGGAATAAAGCGGCGGCGGAGGTGGCCGCCTACGAATGCAATTCCGCGTTTTACTCGCAATACGAATTTCGAACGCTTTGATGCTGCACGGCTCTGCCGAACACAGATTTCGACATGAATGCACAGCGGACGGAGTAACAATTATTTATCCGCCGAAACGAGGAAAAGAAATAAAAAAGTATCGTCGGGCGCAGATAAGGAGAGCCCTTTCGGAGAGAACTGAATGCGCTCGGGAATTGTAGATTATTTTATGTGTTCGATTCGATTGCCCACAATTTATGACAGGTGACGTAAAGGGCTTTCGGTTGCATTTAAAACGGCTTTCACAAAGTAACCAAAATGTGTTGGCGTAAAAGATGTTTTAAACACGCGACGTGAATCTGAAATATGTATTGGTTTTTATATTAACGACTAGGTTCCCGAAAGTGTGCCACAATACAACTCTATGATAATTAAAGTACAGTGTGGAACAGCCAAATGGAATAAATTGAGTGGCTCCATTATTATACATTTTTTTAGAAAATTCAGAGACATGTCAAATTCTAATTCTAAAATGACATCTTGCAACGTAGAAATGTCATCCCTAAATTCAACCCCCTTCAGGTGACAGCTACAACCCCTAAATTTTCAAATTGGATGTAGAGGCTTGTAATATTTCATTTGAAAGGTCTTTTCATTCTCTATTCAAAACTGCTATGGTTTTAAATTTTACTGCAGAAATTAACAAGAAAAAAGTTAAGTTTCTCCAGCATAGGAAATTGGTTACATTAAAATAAAACTTCATAAATGATCAGAAATTGGATGTAATGGTTATGCTTGAAGAAAATCCACATACGCCGAGTCGTCAAACAGCTTCAGCATTAAATATTAGCCATTCCTCGATTCTACGCGTATTGGCAGAAAATCAGATTTCATGTACTCATATAAATTGGCACCAACTAATGAGCTCGAGGAAGATGATTTTGATAGAAGAATTCTCTTTTGTGAACAAATGATGCAAGTGATAGATGATAATACTTTACAAATAGAAAATGTTTTATTTTCGGATGAATCTACATTTACGCTTCACGGCCATGTTAATCGCCAAAACTCTTACTGGTCGAGAGAAAATCCTGACTGGATGAGAGAACTACATACGCAAGACCCTGAGAAAGTTAATGTTTGGGCAGGAATAATTGAAGAAAATATCACTGGTCCCTTCTTCATTGACGGCAATTTGAATGGAGAAACTTATTTCGCGCTGCTCCAAAATAATGTTGTACCGACGATGGCAAACTTGTATCCAGCTGAAGGAAACCCACAACTTCCAGATAATACAATATGGTTCCAGCAGGATGGTGCACCAGCACATTACGAAGTCAATGTCCGGCAATATCTCCACACAATCTTTCCAAATCGGTGGATACGGAGACGTGGTTCTGTAGAATGTTCTGCACGATCACCTGATCTCATGCCGTTAGATTTATTCCTATGGGGATATGTAAAAAGTATGGTCTACAAACCCAAACCCGACGATTTAGCTGACTTAAGAGGAAGAATAACACTTGCAATTAGGTCGATTGCCCCGCAGATGTTAACTAACGTTAGAAGACATTTCTATTTATGTCTAGGATGCTGCCAAGATGCTGGAGGCATGCATTTTGAACATCTGCTGCATTAATAATGATTTGTTTTTTATTTTAATGTAACGAATTTCCTACGCTGGAGAAACTTTTTTCTTGTTAATTTCTGCAATAAAATTTAAATCCATAGCAGTTTTGAATAGAGAATGAAAAGACCTTTCAAATGAAGTATCACAAGCCCCTACTTCCAATTTGAAAATTTAGGGGTTTTAGCTAGTTTAGCTGTCAAGGGGTTGAATTTAGGAATGACATTTTTAAGTCGCAAGTCATGTCATTTTACAATTAGAAATTTACGTGTCTCAGAATTTTCTAAAAAATGCATAATAATGGAGTTACTGAATTTATTCCATTTGGCTGTTCCATACTGTATATACTTTTAAGCTCCTTTTAAATTAAATAAGCATGTATTTTTTGCCCGTACATACGTACGCCACTAACCGTGACTAGTAAAGCGCTGCGTGAACCGATTCCGTGGTGTATTACGTTTACTCGATGTGAGCGGATGGACGGTAGAACGCCGAGTTCAAAACAATTTTATGTGTCATGAGTGACTAACTCGTCAGTTCGTGTAATGTATTTACATGTTACCTGATTTTGTGTGGATTTTGCAATAATGGTATAGTCGTTATCATTTGTGGATAGACTGATAAAGTTGATTTACTTGCAATAGTCGATATATATATATTTCGTAGACGCCAAGAGTGTGAGACATTTAGATTTAAATATCCGTCAATAAAATTCTAATCAATGTACATATATACAGTGTCCGCCATAAAGAGTGACCCCAAAATTAGCCTGTTTTTCAAACACTTGTAACTTTACCTGGAATTGATGAAATTCAACTTATAAATGCTCAAAATTTTCGTCTCATCATAACCTAGTGCGAAAAAGAAGATTTATTGCTCCAGACCCTGTACATCCCCTTAAATGAAGGGTTAACTAACCCTCCATTTTTCCATTACGCACATGCGAGAAAGAGCATAATTGCTACCGCCCAATAAAAAAAGGCTGTTTTACTACATACAATATATGGTTCCGAAGTATTTTTACCTCCTGAACACGAATCCGTGGTCCGGTTAGGCCCATCGCCTTTCGGTCTTCAGCAAATCGTCGAAAATCTTCAGAAAAATGAAGATTTTCGAGAAGTGTCCGAATCTGCAATGTGACACATGGTTTCCAATGTTTTTTGCTTCCTGAACTCCAATCGTCGAAAATCTTCATTTTTCTGAAGATTTTTGATGATTTGCTGAAGACCGGAAGGCGATGGGCCTAACCTGACCCTCAGTCGTATGGGGTTATTGGATTTAATGATGGTATCTTATGGTAATGGTATAAATGGTATCTTATGACAAAAAAGTTTTGTAACTTTTTCTTTATTGAATACAATAAGTCTGTCACACAAAAAAATCTTTTTTTTGTGTGTGTCAGTGTTATCTTTCGCTTTTAATCTTTCCATGACACATCAAGCAAGTATGAACGGGAGTTTTGTCTTTGTAGTTGTTTATTACACTGTGTCTTCATCTATCTATGACACCCAATAGAGCATCAAAAGCAATACCACGTCATATTAAAACTGATCAGAATATCAAAACGTCATGTTACGCGTGTAAAACACGACGACGAATTAAAATAAAATCAAACCCGAACATTGCACGCTTCTAGAATTCTAAACGAGTACGTACCTTCTGTAAACCGAACGACGAACACGTCATTAACGAAAACTACCATTTTCTTTTGAGGCGCGGCTAAAACTTCTACGCAATTGCCACGTCGTACGCAATTTCTCAGACAGCGGCAGGAAAAAAAAACTTTAATCCGACACTGCGAGCATGAACGATGAATAATAAAGAGGAGGGTGAATTTAAATGGCGGAGAAAATTTGTTCGCGAACAGATCGGGGTGACCTAGAAAAATGGCCGGATGTGACAGGAGGGTTGGGCGCAGATTTTCGTTTTACGAAATTCGCTTGCATTAATTTTAGATCCCTGCCAGATTACAATGCAGGAATAAATAAAAATTTCCTATTTAAGGGGGTATTCTAGTCTAGAGGCATGAATTTCGGGCGGTTTTTTGACGCTCTGTACAAACGAAACAAAAAATATTTTTAGTATTCATTTTTTTTTCATTTATTTATCGATATTTTAAAATAACATAAAAAATTAACTGAAAAAAAAAAGACTCAAAATTGACAAAGTTATGAGCTGGCAAAGTGGGGGGGTCCAAAAAAAAGGGTGTCCTGGCGTGCATGATTTCAACCCTTCTGGTCAACTGAAACAAAAAAGCCGAACGGATTCTTAATTAGTATAGATGCCCCTATAGCCCGAACCTTGGAAGTCAAAAAAAATTTTTTTCATAAAATGGAGGCCGTTTGAAAAAAAAAATTTGTTTTGCATGTTTTTTTTTAAAATTCCGATTTTTTTTAAAAATAGTAAAATTAAAAATTTTGATCTGAGCGTGCTTGAGGCGATAGAGGAATGTATAAAGAACATTCACACCAAATTTCAAATAAATCGGTTCATTAGAACTTGAGATATCGTGCACGCCAACTCGAAAAAAGTAGTTTTGTGAAAAAAGGCGTTTAAAGATTTGAGACAAGTTTCCGGCAATTTTACTCAGTTAACAAGTCCACGTTGCTTGAAGGCTGGCTCAAAACTAATTTGAAATAAATACTAAGACGAAAAGATTCCGACTAAATACGTTTCGTAAGTACTCGGGCAGCGTCTACCGTCTATTGTTCATTTGTTCCGGTCGGACCGGAAACGATGCCGTGTCACAAAAATGGCTGTAACTCATAAAATAATAGAAATTTTGAAAAATACTCTTTAAGGGCATATTCTTGAATGTCTAAACTTTGGAAATATGAAACAAAAAAATTTAGATTTTTTCAAATTTGTAGACTAGAATACCCCCTTAAGACCCCTGCAAACGTTCCAATCTGCAGGTAAATATTCCATTTTCTTTAACGCAAAAAAATTGGGACCTCAGCAATTCTTTACGTATTTTTCAGTTATAAAAAAAATGTTTTATTTCCAAATTAAACCACTAATCTTTAACAGTAACTTTGTTAATAACATATGGAATAAAAAATTAGTTAAATTAGCAAAAAAAAATATTGATTTTTTTAACGCTGACTAAGATGTAATAATTGAAAAGAATAATTAAAATTACATAACATTTTAAAATAACATAACAAAAAAAATACATAACATTTTGGAGTCTTTGAGTAACACTTTCTTCAAATGGAACACTACATATTATATTTATTATTGTTGTTTGAGCCCTAAGGCTCCGTTGAATTTTGTTTTGCACAAAGCGCGATTTTAAGAAGAAAAAAAAGGTCGATTCGTACGGTTACCTTTTTCTTCAGCTGCTCGTGTCGATCGATTCGTATTGAATTTGTGAATGTGAATGTCTGTTGTGTCGGCACTTCCGACCGAGAATATTTCCGATACCAGTCCGTTGCTAGGCAACGCGGCGTGTATCCTTAGTCAATGTTTATAAACAATAAACACTGTTCGAGTTCACTTGAATAACGCGCACTAAACATACCGCCGGCCTTGAAACCACGGGTTTCAACACAAAAAATTGTTCAAAAGTTATGTTATAAAAAATGTCAATACACGTAAACGATAATGTCTTAGACAGTGTCTATTGGTAAGACACAAATCTTGGAAAATGAGCGATTTATGACACCGTTTTTCGTCTGTATGTCCGCGACACGCACTACTCCGTCACGTCCAGGGTAGGTTTTTACGATACGACCCATCAGCCAACTTAGAGGAGGGTGTTGTCTTCCTTGACGATGACCAGTAGTCCAGGTTTTAAACTGTTGGCTTTATGATGTTGCCACTTGGTACGCTGTTGTAAAGTGTTTATGTATTCGCGTGACCAACGTTTCCAAAAAATGCTGGATTATAAGTTGATGTCGTTGGAAGTCTGATAGCCTGTATGGGGCTATTGAAGAAACATCCTCTTGAGGCAACGATGTTAATGCGGTGCCGATGATGAAATGTCCGGGAGTTAAAGGTTCAAAATCGTTTGGGTCACTCGTGAGGGACATAAGGGACGTGAATTTAGGACGCTTTCTATCTGTGTTAGGATAGTATAAAAATGTTCGAATGTCAAATTTGCTTTACCAACAATTCTTTTTAAATGGTGCTTAACGCTCCTGATATTTCTTTCCCAAATTCCACCGAAATGTGGTGCGCGAGGAGGTATGAAAGACCATTTGATTTGATTTTCAAACAAGAACTGTTTAACCGATTTATTGTCAATTATTTCCTCTAAATAATTTTTTGCTCCGATAAAATTTGTTGCATTGTCTGAGTACAGTTCGTGACACAATCCTCTGCGTGAGACAAATCGTTTTAAACAATTTAAAAATGATTGAGTTGTTAAGTCACCAACGAGTTCTAAATGAACTGCTTTGCTGTTAAAACATATAAAAATACAAATGTAAGCCTTTACTATTTTGCGATTTCTGATTTTACCGTCCTTTAAAAATATGGGACCAGCGTAATCGACGCCTGATATCATGAATGGTCGAGAGGCGGTAAGACGAGCGAGCGGAAGATCTCCCATTATGGGATTTGTTTGTTGAGGATTCGATTTAAAACAAGTTAGACATTGGCGTAACTGTTGTCTAACTATTTTTCTGCCATTTAGTGGCCAAAAAACATCTCTGATCGAGGCCAAAACTGCTTGACAACCAGCATGCAATAGACGCTTATGTTCGTGATTTATAACTAAATTTGTAAAGTGAGATTTGCTGGGCAAAACAGCTGGATGTTTTTTGTCGTACGAGTAAGTCGAGTTTCTTAATCTGCCACCTACACGGAGTATTCCGGTATCGTCTAGAAAAGGGTTAAGAGAAATTAATTTGCTATTACGTGAAACTGTTTTTGTTTTGCTGAGATTACTGATGTCCTCACTAAATGCTTCGCCTTGTACGATTTTGACTAACACATTAGTGGCTTTGTTTATTTCTTTGAACGTTAATGATCCGATAACGCGTTCACTTTGTTTTAGATCTTACGTTGTTTAAAAATCTCAAGACGTAAGCCGTGACTCGACGAAGTTTTGTATAGCACGAAAATTTATTTATGATATCGTAATCAATTAATAATGTGCTAACGTGCGCTAGTATTTCGTTTCGATCTTCCGGTATATCGGGTATATGGGTGACTGCCGATATAGGCCAATTTGTTTCGTCGTTTTTTAACCATGCAGGTCCGTATTTCCAAAGATTTGATTTGATGAGTTGTTGTGGTGTACAACCTCTCGAAATTATATCCGCGGGATTGTCCGTTGAACTGATATGATACCACATGTTTTTCGATGTTAATTCTTGAATTTGAGCTACACGATTGCAAACAAACGTTTTCCATGTTGACGGTTCAGCAGCAATCCAAGAAAGTACAATGGTAGAATCACTCCAAAAATAGAGTTTCGAGATATTCAAATCTAGGGACTTTATTGTTTTAGAAACTAATTGCGCTAATAATAAGCTTGCACAAAGCTCGAGACGTGGTAATGTTATAACCTTTAAAGGCGCGACTTTGCCTTTTTGCAGTTACCAACTGAACATGGTGTGTTCCGTTTGTATCTGTTGTTCGTAAATAAATACAAGCTCCATATGCTGCGTTAGAGGCATCAGAAAAACCGTGAAGTTGTATTTCAATATAGTTCGTTACGATTACTTGCCTCGGGAACTGTATTTCGTTTAATAAAGAAAGTTGATTTAAAAATTCAATCCACATAGTATATATATCCTGTGGTACCGATTCTTCCCAACTAAGTTTTAATTTCCATAGTTTTTGTAATAATAATTTTGCCTGGATAACAACAGGTCCGATTAAACCGAGCGGATCAAAAAATCCTAGCTACTACCGATAAAATCGTTCTTTTTGTTACTCGTTCCGCTTGCGAGAAAGCTTGAACCGAATATTCTAAACAATCCGTTTCCGAATTCCACAGGACGCCTAACGTTTTTACTGTTTTGTCTTCGGTAATGTGATAATGTGGCAAACTCGTGTTGGATTCGCGATCAACGATGCTTTGTTCATTCGACATCCACTGCCTTAATTCAAAACCGTACTCTTGCAAAATGTTTTTAATATCGTTTTTTAACTGTTTAACGCTTTCAAGATTTTTACTGCCGGTAATTAGATCGTCCATATAGAAGTCGTTTAAGATAACTTTACTAGCGATAGGATGCGAATCTTTCATATCAATAGATATTTGTTTTAAACAACGCGTAGCGAGAAAACTTGCTGATGCTGTTCCGTATGTTACGGTGTTTAATCTGTAATGATATATAACTTCATCTGGATTATTTCGCCAAACTATACGTTGCAAATCTCGCTGATTTTCGTCGATATTAATTTGCCGGTACATTTTCGCTATGTCGGCTTTTTATTACGAAGTTATGAGTCCTAAATCGTGTAATGATAGAAATTAAGTCATCTTGTATGTTAGGTCCTACTAAAAGCATGTCATTAAGAGATTTTCCCGATGTGCTGAGCTGAGACGCATTAAATACGACGCGTAATTTTGTTGTAATAGACGATGATTTTTCTACAGCGTGATGCGGAAGATAGTAGGTCACGTTTGTAGTCTCGATTTCTGTCGGGTTTATTTTTGTCATATGATTCATATGAATATACTCGTGCATAAATTCCGTGTAACATTTTCGTAAATTTTCGTTGTTTTTAAATTTGTTTTCCATCGATATTAATCTTTTGATGGCGATTTCTTTAGTGTCACCGATTTGTGTATACTCTTTTTTTACAGGTAAAGCTACAGTGAATCGGCCGTTTTCATCACGTTTACAATTTTGTTCAAAATGTTGTTCACAAATTTGTTCTTCTCGAGTCAAAAATTTTGGTTTATATCCGGTTTCCTCGATTTGCCAAAATCTTTCTAGTTGATTTTGAACATCGTTAGTTGATAAAAGACACGTTTGAGGCGATATAGTTTGATTAAGTGCGACAGGTCCTGATACTAACCATCCGAGTTTGGATTTTTTGAAAAATTGGTTGATTTTTGCCTGTCTTTATTTGGCCTACGCATAGCAAATCGTAGTATACCTGAGCACCGATTAATAAATCAATGTGTTGACTTTTATTGAATTCGTTATCCGCTAACTGAATATTGTTTGGCACGTTAATTTTGGATATAGCTATAGTGTTAGCTGGTATTTTGCCTGATATGTTATCTAAAACAAAAAATGGTAAAACCGTGTTGTATGAATTGTGCAATGATTGAATTTTCGCATTAGTTCTTGTGCTCGATCTCGACATCGAATTGTTAATACCAAAAATAGGTATGTTCGTGTTATTACCTCGTAATCCTAATTTTTCAAATAATGAACGAGTGATAAAATTTGACATGGATGCTGAATCTAAAAGAGCTCGACATTTGATAGGTTCGTTGTTATTATTATAAATGTAGACAACCGCGGTGGATAGCAAAACCGTGTCAAAAGTAGGCGTTATACTTGAATTTGCAGAACACATTGTTACCGTACTATTTTCGTTATTGGTTTGCGTGTTTGTATTAGGTTTTGATTCCTTTACGTTAGATGTTCTAGATGTACCTTCGGAGTTATTCGCGTTAATGTTAGAATCATTTGAATTATTTTTGTCAAAATGAAGCATCGTGTTGTGTTTTTGATTGCATTTTTTACATCCGCTTGATAGGCAATCTTGTTTAGTATGATTTGACCGAAAACAATTTGTACATAATTTTAATTTTTGTATTTCGGTTAATCGTGATCTTACCGGTAAATCTTTGAATTTTAAGCATCGATATATAAAATGAAATTCCTTACAATAAGGACATTGCGGTTTATTTGTTGAAACGTGTGCAAATGTTTTTGAGGCATGCTTCTCAAAGATGTTTTTGTTACTGTATTTAACGTTAGGATTTGCGCTGCTTTGTTGATTTATTGGATTTAATGTTTCCAACACTTGACAACGTTGCGCTAAAAATTTTGTAAAATCCTCGATAGATGGTAATGTATTAGACGCTATTGAAACTTCCCATGCCTTTTTTTGTTACTGCATCTAGTTTATTTGACAATAAATAAATTAGAATAGAGTTCCAAGTGTCAGTTTGTTCTCCTAAATTTTTCAAGGCGCGTGTGTGTTTGATAAAATTGTCTAACAGTTTTCGTAATGCTACTGCATTTTCTTTGTACAGTGCGGGTAAATCGAAAATTTGTTTTAAATGATTGTTTATTATTACCCGTTTGTTTTCATAGCGTTCTTTTAATAGATCTAATGCTATCTGATAATTTCCGTCAGTAACTTCTAATGATGATATTACTTGAAGCGGTTCGTTTTTAAACAAGATTTTAAGTAGAAAAATTTTTGCACATTGGACAAACTCGAGTTATTGTGTACAAGTGCATTAAATGAATCGATAAATTGCGTAAATTCGGTGTACGCTCCGTTAAATTCTGTTAATTTTAATGTAGGTAATTTTATGTTGTTTAATACGTTTAAATCGTTAAAACTAGAAACAACTGGTTTGTTTGTCTCTGTCGTGGTAGATGCTTGTGCCGTAGAAATGTACTCTTGCGCTTGAGATACGTTTTCATAAAAATCTTTTTTCAAATAAAGAACGTTGATCTGAATTTAACTCTGTTTCATCTAGTAATTCAATTCTTGATTGACAATCGCCAAATTCATCCCATAACCGTTCAATATTTTCTAAACGTTTCGTTAATTCGAATACTGATTTTGTAGGATCAAATGCATTCAAATAATTGTTAAATCGTGTGAGCTGTGCTTTAATTTGACCCCTTTTTATCCTGAGTGATTTTAACTCCGAGTCTGACATTGTTAACAAGAAAATAGTTGATTACAAACAAATGACGATTTGTTACTATTTGTTTGTTGATGATAAACTAAAACACTGATGATAAAAAAAACACCATTTAAAAAACAATCGTTGATATGTTTTGATTAAATGATATTTTTATGTGGAAACAATGTGTTTCACTGTTTTCCGTGCGATTTATTTTTCATAACGATAAATAGACAGGTTTACGATATTACCTGCTGCGATTTAAAATTGATAAGAAAGCGATTTAATTATACCTAACACATGCAGAAATTAGGTAATGCAAATAAACAAATAAGGAAGGCAAAAAATAGGAACGGACTCACATTTGATTTACTGTGATGCTCCTTTGATTGGTTGTCTGCCCTCTGCTTAGCACTCGTGCGATGCGATGATTTTGTTGAAAACGACGAATTTTCCGATTTTTTTTTCAACCGTTTTCTACCGATATATCCGTTTCACACCCGGCTTCGATCTTCTATCCGGCTCGAAGGACCAATGTTTGAGCCCTAAGGCTCCGTTGAATTTTGTTTTGCACAAAGCGCGATTTTAAGAAGAAAAAAAAGGTCGATTCGTACGGTTACCTTTTTCTTCAGCTGCTCGTGTCGATCGATTCGTATTGAATTTGTGAATGTGAATGTCTGTTGTGTCGGCACTTCCGACCGAGAATATTTCCGATACCAGTCCGTTGCTAGGCAACGCGGCGTGTATCCTTAGTCAATGTTTATAAACAATAAACACTGTTCGAGTTCACTTGAATAACGCGCACTAAACAATTGTAATTTAGAATAAAACTAGTTATGTTACACATACGCGCGCGCACATATATTGTTGCCTATCCTGTGACTTGTTATAATATTGTAACGTTTTTCTTCACTATGGGTTCGTAAGGTGTGAAAAATTTAAACTCGCACTTCCAACTAACACTGTTTATTTAAACAACTCCAAATACGGATTATACACTAAATAATTACTAACACTAATTTATTTTTATACAATTTACATTCGAACTATTTTACGAAGACCGCGACACACAATTAAAGAAAGACTGTTCCCTCCGCCGCACAGTGGGGCAAATAGCTCATTTTTTGGACAAACGATAATTCCCAAGCCTGGAATTAATGAAACTTATTTTTTTTCAAACTATACGTTATAAAATTGCCTTTAATTCTATCGAGCCCGAATTTTTGAAATTTCAAAATTAAAAATGTTGTTGAAAGATTGTTGTCAAAAGATTGTTTGAAATTATAAAAAATCGTTACTTGGGTTTTTTTTTGGTTCCTAATCTCATTTCTGATCCCAGAATTTTGCGATTCAAAAAACCAAGATAGCGGATCCAATATGGCGGCCATAATATAATAATCCAAAATGGCGAATTCAATATGGCCTAATTTTAATCTAACACGTATTAGTAAAAACATAAAATTTATTTAATAGCAAAGTTTAGACTCTTTATGCAGTTGTAATAATTTTTAGTAAACTGCTAAATGTTTTCAAGTTCGTAAAATTTTTAAAAAGTATGATTTGTTGACCTGTTGACTTTATGTTTTGGATAATGAGTGATGGCTTATTGGAAATTATAAAACTATCGTAAAATAGCGCTTTCATGCATACATATTGGTAATTTATTAAATATTTAAAAATTCATAAAATAAAGTTTTAATTTGATTATATTGACAAGGAATATTTTTGGGACATTAATGTAGAATAAGAAGGAAATAACAGCAATAATTCATTTTATTTACATTAATTATTTATTAATTACCAGTAATTTAAAACAATCTTTTGATAAGATTTTAATTTATTTACAAAATTTATGTCCGCCATATTGGATTAGCCATCTTTAATTTTTGAAATTTCAAAATTCGGACTCGATAGAATTAAAGGCAATTTTATAACGAATAGTTTAAAAAAAATAAGTTTCATTAATTCCGAGCTTGGGAATTATCGTTTGTCTAAAAAAATGAGCTATTTGCCCCACTGTGCGCCCTTATTTACATCGGCATAAAATGAGGTGTGTGAAGTTAGCACCCCAAATTGGAATTTTGAGTCCAATTTAGGCTCATTATTTTGACCAAGTTATGACCAGTTTTGACCAGTAAACAGTTAATTTTGACCACCCATACATTATTAAATATTAATGGTTTAAAATTCCAAAAAATGTGATCCTAGCACCCCCAAAGTAGAATATTAAGTCAATTTTAAGCTCGGCGTTTTGGCCAAGTTTTGACCAGCAATAATTTTATTTTGACCACCTTTTGTTTAAAAATGCGGAGCGAAACTAAGTTTTCCGGACCAATTGCCACTGACAAGTGATTTGTTAACATGCTGTACAACTAGTACTATACTTTTATACGAATATTTAAAAAAAAAGTAAGAACCGCAATAGCGTAGTTCTTTTCACTTTTATTGCAAATATTTGAGATAGAGAGTTTTTCTGAGAGAATCCTCAATCAATCACCCTGTGCATGCTAAAAGTTTATAATTCAAAAATATTATTTTTTTTGTTGCATATGCCGCAATTATCCGGTTGTTACAGAGTATTCCCTTTATAGGCAAAGATAAATTATTCTCAACTATATTAATTTATCGTAGCATGCATAATAGGTATCATCAGGATAATAATAGGGATAATCGGGAGATAATACGTTAAACGCATTCAACTGTCGCCTCAAATATTCAGGTTATAGAGCAGTTCAGTTTTGTGCGCTGGCACAAAATTACAACATAATGTAACGTTTGCGAATGAAAAGTTTATATAGTATTTAACATATCACAGAGATACATTGATACATTAAAGTGTTTCGTTGAAATGTTCTCCCAAATAATACTTCCGCTTCACTACGTGGATGTGGAAGTAAAAATAAGTACATATACGTAACGATGGCTAATTTTATTTATTATGTATACTAACTATAATTTATTAGGTATACAAAATAAAAAAAATCAAACCCCAGCTCCAACCTACTTATTCAATACGTATTTTGGGTCGCTGAATCCGAATCCGGGGTTAGTTTTGGTGGTTTAGCTCGTTATCTATCTCAAAATGCAAAAAAAAACCGCCAAAATTGCACCATCATGAAGGCGAACAGAATTATCGCATCTTTCAAAATTCATTTCACATGTCGTTTTGGTCGTCGAATCCAAATTAAGAGCAATTTTGAACCAATGTATGCAAAAAAGTGATAATCACACAAATGTCTCTTTTTGTGGAAAAAGTCGGAATTTGTTTGACTCCAATAGCTCATTGTTTGTTTTTTGGGTTGCCAAATTTGAATTCGGCATCGTTTCCATCCATGGTACGCACATTATTTTATATACATGCAAAAAAATGCCAAATGATGCAAAACAGTGAAAAAAAAAACGCTAAAAATGTGTCTTTTTGTAAGAATAGCCTGGGAATAGATGAAATAAGTCATTTAATATGTTTCTTGGATCGTTTAGTTCCTTATGGTGGGTAACTATTGCTGGATGTTGGAAAGAGAATGTAAGCGCACGGGAGTAAAAAAGGAAATGTCTGCCATTGCATAGTTCTTTTGAAGAGAAAACAAGTCGTTACAGCAAAAGGAAATAATGTGAATGGTGGGAGATGAGTTCTGATAAATTGGTTCTGACTGCAAGATTTTTCTACATAATGATGTACTTTTCCTCTACGGTCACTATTTTGCATTTGTTTTGTTTTTTGCATATTTACAAAATTATATTGTTCTCAAGGGCAAAAAAAAAATTGACCATTTAGACCGAACAATCCAAAAAAACATATAAACTGAGCTATTTCAGCAAAAAAATCCTATTCTCAGGTTATTCTTACAAAAACCCACATTGTAGCCTTTTTCTTCACTGTTTTGCACCCTTTTTTTGCATTTTCCCCATTTCCATA